>OX103955.1:45059369-45341845 GCA_944470425.2 Schistosoma bovis
GATGATGATGATGATGATGATGATGATGATGATGATGATGATGATGATGATGATGATGATGATGATGATGATGATGATGATGATGATGATGATGATGATGATGATGATGATGATGATGATGATGATGATGATGATGATGATGATGATGATGATGATGATGATGATGATGATGATGATGATGATGATGATGATGATGATGATGATGATGATGATGATGATGATGATGATGATGATGATGATGATGATGATGATGATGATGATGATGATGATGATGATGATGATGATGATGATGATGATGATGATGATGATGATGATGATGATGATGATGATGATGATGATGATGATGATGATGATGATGATGATGATGATGATGATGATGATGATGATGATGATGATGATGATGATGATGATGATGATGATGATGATGATGATGATGATGATGATGATGATGATGATGATGATGATGATGATGATGATGATGATGATGATGATGATGATGATGATGATGATGATGATGATGATGATGATGATGATGATGATGATGATGATGATGATGATGATGATGATGATGATGATGATGATGATGATGATGATGATGATGATGATGATGATGATGATGATGATGATGATGATGATGATGATGATGATGATGATGATGATGATGATGATGATGATGATGATGATGATGATGATGATGATGATGATGATGATGATGATGATGATGATGATGATGATGATGATGATGATGATGATGATGATGATGATGATGATGATGATGATGATGATGATGATGATGATGATGCTTTGGATGATGATGATGATGATGATGATGATGATGATGATGCTTTGGATGATGATGATGATGATGATGATGATGATGATGATGCTTTGGATGATGATGATGATGATGATGATGATGATGATGCTTTGGATGATGATGATGATGATGATGATGATGATGATGATGATGATGATGATGATGATGATGATGATGATGATGATGATGATGATGATGATGATGCTTTGGATGATGATGATGATGATGATGATGATGATGATGATGATGATGATGATGATGATGATGATGATGATGATGATGATGATGATGATGATGATGATGATGATGATGATGATGATGATGATGATGATGATGATGATGATGATGATGATGATGATGATGATGATGATGATGATGATGATGATGATGATGATGATGATGATGATGATGATGATGATGATGATGATGATGATGATGATGATGATGATGATGATGATGATGATGATGATGATGATGATGATGATGATGATGATGATGATGATGATGATGATGATGATGATGATGATGATGATGATGATGATGATGATGATGATGATGATGATGATGATGATGATGATGATGATGATGGTGATGATGATGATGATGATGATGATGATGATGATGATGATGATGATGATGATGATGATGATGATGATGATGATGATGATGATGATGATGATGATGATGATGATGATGATGATGATGATGATGATGATGATGATGATGATGATGATGATGATGATGATGATGATGATGATGATGATGATGATGATGATGATGATGCTTTGGATGATGATGATGATGATGATGATGATGATGATGATGATGATGATGATGATGATGATGATGATGATGATGATGCTTTGGATGATGATGATGATGATGATGATGATGATGATGATGATGATGATGATGATGATGATGATGATGATGATGATGATGATGATGATGATGATGATGATGATGATGATGATGATGATGATGATGATGATGATGATGATGATGATGATGCTTTGGATGATGATGATGATGATGATGATGATGATGATGATGATGATGATGATGCTTTGGATGATGATGATGATGATGATGATGATGATGATGATGATGATGATGATGATGCTTTGGATGATGATGATGATGATGATGATGATGATGATGATGATGATGATGATGATGATGATGATGATGATGATGATGATGATGATGATGATGATGATGATGATGATGATGATGATGATGATGATGATGATGATGATGATGATGATGATGATGATGATGATGATGATGATGATGATGATGATGATGATGATGATGATGATGATGATGATGATGATGATGATGATGATGATGATGATGATGATGATGATGATGATGATGATGATGATGATGATGATGATGATGATGATGATGATGATGATGATGATGATGATGATGATGATGATGATGATGATGATGCTTTGGATGATGATGATGATGATGATGATGATGATGATGATGATGATGATGATGATGATGATGATGATGATGATGATGATGATGATGATGATGATGATGATGCTTTGGATGATGATGATGATGATGATGATGATGATGATGATGATGATGATGATGATGATGATGATGATGATGATGATGCTTTGGATGATGATGATGATGATGATGATGATGATGATGATGATGATGATGATGATGATGATGATGATGATGATGATGATGATGATGATGATGATGATGATGATGATGATGATGATGATGATGATGATGATGATGATGATGATGATGATGATGATGATGATGATGATGATGATGATGATGATGATGATGATGATGCTTTGGATGATGATGATGATGATGATGATGATGATGATGATGATGATGATGATGATGATGATGATGATGATGATGATGATGATGATGATGATGATGATGATGATGATGATGATGATGATGATGATGATGATGATGATGATGATGATGATGATGATGATGATGATGATGATGATGATGATGCTTTGGATGATGATGATGATGATGATGATGATGATGATGATGATGATGATGATGATGATGATGATGATGATGATGATGATGATGATGATGATGATGATGATGATGATGATGATGATGATGATGATGATGATGCTTTGGATGATGATGATGATGATGATGATGATGATGATGATGATGATGATGATGATGATGATGATGATGCTTTGGATGATGATGATGATGATGATGATGATGATGATGATGATGATGATGATGATGATGATGATGATGATGATGATGATGATGATGATGATGATGATGATGATGATGATGATGCTTTGGATGATGATGATGATGATGATGATGATGCTTTGGATGATGATGATGATGATGATGATGTTCAATCAAAAGTAGTTTTTAATTTTTGTTTTGTGGTAAATTTCAAGCAACTAATTACAAATGGTTAATTATTTTGTGGTCGAAAATGACTCATCAAATGTATAACAAAATGGGGACTGATTAATAGTAATGAATATAATGATGTATTTAGTGTCAATTTGACAATCAAGTTCTTCATTGGATTGATTGTTGATGTTTTAGGTAATTGCTCCGAAAATTACTGAACTATGTATACATCTTATCAAAGCTCGTTACCACTCTTGGAGCATAGACTGCCGATTCTACAACTTATTCTATCATATACTCTACTTTCCAGTTGTTTTCACTTCTTATTCATTTATTTGATGTCACACCTTCAGTTCCCAGTGCAATATGTTCTTTGGTCTTCCTTTTTATTTTGTCGTCAATATTTCAAGTTCGAGTTTGCATCTTGAAGGAAATTGATGATTTTCATAATGTATGTCCTATTCACCTGCAGAGTCTTTTCCTAATTTCTTCTTAAAAAGGAAGCCGATTTGTTCTCTACAACAGTAGATTGTTGCTGACGATATCTGGTCGAAGGATCTGGAGTATTTTTATTGGATGGTCTTTTATAAATATCCGTACTTTTTTGATGATGTTTGAAGTAATTCTCTAAGTTTTAGGCTTCTACCTCTTTTAGAGCTTCTCTATCAAATGTGATTGGATTAATGCCCTCTGTGTTGTATATTATAGTCTTACTTCCTCCTATGTGAATACTGAAACCTACTGTTTTAGAAGCTGCTTTCACACTTACTGTCTTCATTTACACTGGTTACTGTGCATAGGATGGGAAAGTTAAGTTACTCAAAAGGTCTGGACCGTCTAACTTTATCTAAGCTACCTATTGTATTCCATGCTTCTCCTGTGACTTAGAGGTTTCATAACCTAGTCAATCACCGAAAGAAAGAGTGAAAATAAGAAGCTTCGTTTTGACACTGGTCTTCACTTAAAACGCATCTGTGAGCCTCTCTTCAAGTACAATTTTACAGTATAGTCAATTGTAAGATTTACATGATAGTGACAATCATCTCAGTTACTCTATAATATCAAAGAATGTAATCGCTAAACCCATGCTCAACTCTACTCCTTCACCTTGTCTTTGGACCACGAGTAACGGTAGATAGACTTAAGATGAAGCTATATTAGGTGTCCGATTCTAGGATGGAACAGCTTTCTAAAAACTTACTTGAGTGAATTACTGAACATTGATTTCATTCACTTATCAAATGTTTTTTTATTTTTTAGGTATCCTACTTGGTACCGATAATGATATTGATGAAAATGCTCAATTACATTTTCGTTTACTTGGTACAACATCTCATTTTAGATTGAATAGTTCCAATGGAGAAATAACAACTTTACAATTATTAGATCGTGAAAAACAAGCAAATTATGAATTAATTGTTTTATTAATTGATCATGGTAAACCATCACGTTCAGCAACAGCTAAAGTTCATATACATGTAACTGATACAAATGATCATGATCCAATTGTTGTATTTCCAGTTAATGGTAAAGGTAATATTAGTGTATCTTATCGGGAACCACCAGGTGAAGTAAGTAGAATTGAATTAATCTTTTATTAACTTTGAAACAAAGATGAATGATGGTTAGTAGTGGAATCCAGGCCCCATGTTTCGTCCTAGTTCGAACTCTTCAGGTGAATGTATCTGAACCCAAGAGTTGATATTCACTCCACTATCCATCTCTGTTTTGAATGCTTGTGATTTCCTGGAAATATTGAGACAATTCGACTAGAATGCACATATACCAAAACTGACTGATCCATTGTAGTCTTTAAAAATCAATAAGGAGATCCAAACAATCAATACAAGATGAATTAATATTATAATAAATTTGTTCACTCAAGTCAAAAGCCAATGCTCTGTTCCCTCTACGATTGATCAATCGTTAGACTTTTGAAATGATTCATTACTGTTTTAGTTTTCATTATCGATTGGGAACAAAAAGAAGACCCCTGAAGTCTATGTCTAGTGAGTAAAGATAAGACCTACAGTGATAATCGAGCTGTTACACCCGATTTTCCTAGAATCCCACGTAGTTCTGTACAATTTGCAAATTATTCCATTAAATACCAATGATTCAGAACGAGTTAAAGCTACTCAGCTCAATTTGTACTCAAGAGACACAATACAATACTATTTTATAGTTAGAGACCTTGAGTTTCGTCGTTTAAAATCGATCACTGTGTAGTGATACATGATGATATTCTATCTACTATTAAATTATATGTTCACATTTTACTTACTTACTTTATTTACGCTTGTTACTCCCAATGGAGCATGGGCCGCTGACCAGCATTCTCCAACACACTCTGTCTTTGCCCTTTCTTTCCAGTTCTATCCAATTTTTGTTCATTCGTCTCATGTCTATCTCCATTTCTCGGCGTAATGGGTTCTTTGGTTTTCATCTTTTCCTTGAGGATTCCAAATAAAGGTCCGTCTTGTGACACAGCCGGATGCTTTCCTCAGTGTGTGCCCTATCCACTTCCGGTGCTTCTTCCTGATTTCCTCCTCCGTTATGTGTTTACATACTACTGTGTAATTTTCGTCACGCTTTTCATGTTTTTGTATCATATTGTAATGTAACTTACTAATCTCTTTCAGATAGTAGCACGAATTGAAGCACGTGATCCCGATGAAGGACATAATTCTTTATTACATTTCAATTTATATTCTGGTAATCAAGCTTCAGTCTTTCGTCTTGGTAGTACATCAGCTGAATTAATAATTGATCGTGAATTAACTATACAAGATATTGGTTTATATCCATTAGTAATACATATACAAGACGCTGGTATTCCATCACGTACAACAGAAGTGAAACTAATGGTTAGAGTAAGTGATTTTTTTTGTTTTTACTTTTACAAAATCAATTTTTTGAGTTTTAACTTGACTAGTCTATAAATTGTATTACAGAAATATCCGAATATATTGAAATCAACCAAACTATATTCTGTCTTTATAGTTTTTGACTAAGATCATGAATTGATTGATGTTAGACTACCATTGTAAATCTGGAAGCGCTGGACGGCTGTTTCGTCCTACTGTGGGACTCCTTAGCAATGCGCATCCACGATTCCACTCGCAAAGTTTGAATCCAGGGCTTCCAGTCTCGCGCGCGAATGCTCACGTTCTAGACCACTGAACCAGTCGGCATCCAACGGTGTGAATGTTTAACCTCAACCAATCCACGAAATTTGGCAACCATCTTTCATTGTACTGAAGTAGATACTTGTCTCTATCCGACACGGATTACCTGCACTGGTAACGGCCACCCAGTGCTTTCAGGTTTTCAATGGTGGTCTAACCTCTAAAGGTTCATGATCTCAATCAAAAACTTAATAATCTCCACAACCCTATACTGATACAGTTTTTCTGTTAGGGTTTCATTTAAATTAAATTAGTAGTTGTTTCTGATGGAGAATAGGCCACAGACCAGCATTCTACAACACACTCTGTCCTCGGTATTCCGTTCTAGTTATATCCAATTCTTGTTCATTCTTCTCATGTCTGTCTTCATTTCTCAGCGTATTGTGTTCTTTGGTCTTCCTCATCACCCCCTTTGGCATTGAGGATTCCATGTGAGGGCTTGTCTTGTGATGCAGTTTGGTGATTTCCTAAATGTGTGTCCTATCCACTTCCAGAAATTATTCCTGATTTCTTCCTCCACTGCAATCTAGTTTGTTCTCTCCCATAGTAGGCTGTTGCTGATAGTGTCTGGTCAACGAATCCGAAGTGTTTTGCGTAAACAACTGTTAATAAACACTTTTATCTTTTGGATAGTGTTTGTAGTAGTTCTCGAGGTTTCCTCCCCATACAGCAGAACTGTATTGTTTTGAGTTCCAGATGTTCTCCAGTTGTAAATATTCTCCTCTTGCTTTGCCGATCCACACCTTCACATCTGTATCAGATCCACCGTGTTCATCAATGACGCTACCCAGATATGTGAATGTTTTTTTACATCTTCCAAATCTTCTCTATCAAGCGTGATTCAATTGTTGTATGTTGTATTGCATCGGAGAATCTTGCTTTTCCGTTTGAGTATGTTGAGACCTACTGTTGCTAAGGCTGCTGTAAACTTAACATTATCAACATAAATTCTGCTGTAATATATCTAATCTGACAATGACAACCTAAAATTGTTTCAATCTTATCAATACCATACACTAATTAGAACTAATCATTTATAATTATAGAAGTAACTGAAGTTTTGTTTCTATGCTATTTCATCTATTACATGAGATCATTCGAAATAATTCCAATTTATCTACATTATAACCACTATCAATTAAATCTATCGTATACCTCCATCATTTCATAATATTAGCCTACATCCATTATGACTACAATTGCAGTTTCTTTTTTTTTCTGAAATTCCTATTGATATTCCTGTCTAGATGGAAATCAGAACCACCACACCACCACCACCACTGCCCCCACATATTAAGTAACTTTTTATCTAAAGTACACTTATTGATATATACACATTTGTGATCATTTTTATAACCAGAAGGGGTTTTGTGGAGATTTTTAGAAATTTCACTTATTGAAATCATGAGTCAATTGAAGCTAGACTGCAACCATGGAAAAACTGGAAGCACTGGACGGCCGTTTCATCCTAGCATGGGACTCCCCAACACTGCACATCCACGATCCCGCACCTCGCGAGATCCGAACCCAGGACCTATCACTCTCGCGCTAGACGCTTAACCAACTAGACCACTGAGCCGGCATCCAACGGTGTTAATGTTTAACTTCAACCAATCCACGAAGTTGAGCCACCGTACACCATTGCTTCAGTGAGTTGTTATCTCACAACAGACCTGCTGAGAGGTCCCATATTAGGACGAAACGGTCGTCCAGTGCTTCTAGATTTTCCATGGTGGTCTAGCTTCAATGGACTCATCATTTTTACAACATCTAAAGTCAATCCACTACTATTACATAAGTATTTGTCATAATGAACTGTAAAACCAACTGTACATCAAAAAATTGTTTCAATGAAATTTCCTATTCTTCAGTAATTCATATCCATGGAACGTTTTTATCTTCACTAAACGGGATCATTAAATTATAGAGCCTATTAATGATAAGTCTTCTTCATTCCAGATATAATTAAGACTATTATGGAGATTATTAAGCATTGCTGAGGAGTCCCATAATAGGATGAAATAGCCATGCAATGTTCCCAGGTTTTCAGTGGTAGTCTAATATCACTCGATTCATAATCTCAATCAGTATTATGATAATGCATATTAGTTTTAAGGCCATAAAGAACCAATGACAAGAAATCATATTTTGTATGTAACTAAGTCATTTATGATACAAAAGTAAATATCGGGCATATAATTAATTAACTGTAATTTATCAACAGTAGAGTAAATAATAACAATAACAATTGATTGATCATTGGGTAGTGATCAATGTCATCTATGCCAGGTTCTTCTTAGTTCAGATCAAATCCTATCGACAATGTGTCAATTCGGCCACCAGTTTAGATAACTTGAGATTACATGCACTATGTTGAGATAAAATAGTGATTAGAGGTAATCAACAAGAAACCCCGGACTTAGATTTTGTGCTATTTTAGAACTCATCATCAAGATGTACCTGTAATCTTGTTGGAACTGATGCTCCCTGACGGATTCGATCCCGTGTTACACAGCTTCATATTGAGAAACGTTACCACTGAGCTGTCTAGGCCATTACTGACTTTCTGTAAGACTGAGATATACTTGCTGATAAATACCAAGTAGCACAAAACTTAGGTCCAAGGTTTCCTGTTGACTACTTTCAACTACCATCTTATAAAACAACAATTAATACATAATGAATACAGAATCCAAATAGGTATCATCATCTAACGATAGAATTGCTTTTTGAAAGTTTCTACCTTCCCAGTTGATGGCCTAATGTCAGATGAATAGATCGTTAAACGATAAAGTTTTAAATCACATGATTCACTGTTAATTAGTAATATTTAATCTTATCAACAAAGTACTGTCACTATTTTACTTGATTTGGTTACTAACTATCAACGTCATAGATTTGGTCATAACGATATGCAATTACTAACTTGTCTATGTTTATCACTATGGTTTTCTTTATTTTTTTTCTCACTTCATTTTAAATCAATGATTTATTCTTGATTATTTGTTTTGTTCACTTGAAATCATAACTAATTGTGTAATAGAATTTACCTATATGTATGATGATGATCTGGCTCTTCTATTCCAAACGCAACAACAAATGCAGGAGAAGAGGAACAGTGTGGCAGCAGCCTTAGCAGCAGTAGGTCTAAATATACACAAAGGGAAAAGCAGGATTCTCCGATACAACACAGAATGCACCAATCCAATCACAATTGACGGAGAAGATTTGGAAGATGTAAAAACCTTTACGTATTTGGGCAGCATCATTGATGAACACGGTGGATCTGATGCAGATGTGAAGGCGCGGATCGGCAAACCAAGAGCAGCATATTTAAAACTGAGGAACATCTGGAACTCAAAGCAACTATCAACCAACACCAAGGTCAGGATTTTCAATACAAATGTTAATACAGTTCTACTGTATGGGGCAGAAACCTGGAGAACTACGAAAGCCATCATCCAGAAAATACAGGTGTTTATTAACAATTGTCTACGCAAAATACGTCATATCCATTGGCCGGACACTATTAGCAACAACGTACTGTGGGAGAGAACAAACCAGATCCCAGCGGAGGAAGAAATTAGGAAGAAGCGCTGGAAGTGGATAGGACACACATTGAGGAAAGCACTCAACTGCGTCACAAGACAAGCACTCATATGGAATCCTCAAGGCTGAAGCGACGAAGAGGAAGACCAAAGAACACATTACGCCGAGAAATGGAGATAGACATGAGAAAAATGAACGAGAATTGGATGGAACTAGAAAAGAATGCCCAGGACAGAGTGTGTTATGGAATGCTGATCAGTGGCCTATGCTCCATTTGGAGTAACAGGCGTAAGTAAGTAAGTAAGTATATATATTGATATATGTATCCAAGCTGTTACATTGTAGACTACATATCAACACAACAACAACAACACCAACAAATAATAGTCTTTAAAGAAACTTTACAAAATAGACAAACATTTAAATTTCCGGTTTTATTCTTATTCTCAGCTTATTTTTTTTTCTTTTATTTACTATGATAGAAAATAATTTTACTTATACTGTTTCTATCTAAGTAACTAAACTTGTGTGTGTTTGTGTCTCTCTCTCTCTCTCGCCTCCCCCCCTCTCTCGCTCACTTTCTGTGATTGTCTTATTTAACCTTCTCATTGAATATCGGTATCGGATATGGTTTTATGAGGGAATAAAAAAACACATTAAAACATATCATTCTGTAGTTAAAGTACATGAGTAGTAAGTCTATTACCATGTGTATATACACAGGAATGTTTGTATGTAGATAAATGTGAGTAATTTTGATACTCATATGATTGTTACTGAATTGTTCTAAATTTAAAAAAAAAAAGAAAAACGGGAATAAGATTTTGCAAACTATCAGCTATTAAAATTATATATATATACAACTATTGAACAGTCTTGTCTGAACATCTTCAGGAAAATAATCAAACATCAAGAAGTTGTGTTTTTTGAATGTTTGTCAGTAAGGGGTTTTGGAGATGATTACGTTTTTGATTGAGATCATGAAGCGATTGATGTTAGACTACCACTGAAAATCTGGAAGCACTGGACGGCTTTTCGGTTCTATTGTGGGACTCCTCAGCAATGCGCATCCACGATCCCGCGCGCAAACACTTAACCTGTAGACCATTGAACCAGTCGGCATCCAACGGTGTGAATATCTAACTTTAGCCAATTCACGAAATCGCGCAACCATCTTTCATTGTACTAAGGTAGATACCCGTCTCTATCTGACACGAATGAGCTCCACTGGTCACGGCTTCTCATTAGAACTTCGAGAATTCACTCACGAAGCTAGTCACTATTGAGCATATGGTAATTATCAGTATAGGGTTGTGGAAATTATTAAGTTTTTAATTGAGATCATGAACTCATTGTATGTTTAATCATTATCAGATTTTAAATTCGGAATTTATCAACATGAAGTGTATAATACAATATCAGCTATATCTTTAACTGACATTAAATAATATTCATGAAAGTAATCGAAAGTACTCTTAATGAATATGGATCGTTCATTTTATTAAACATCAGTTATACCGATAGTCTAAGAGAAATCATTACTAGTTACCGCTTAGAATAATGATTAACTATTATGGCAAATTGACTATGTGTTTGAAGATAAAGACTCATAAGTCTCAAGGTAATGTCCTTTTTCTTTAAATCTAGAAATGTCAAAATTTATTCCTATCTGATTAAAATGGAACTTCTATCTGTCATGTGCCATGACCTATAAAATAACACTAATTAGAATATCGACTTTTATGACCTTGTCTTTGTGCTGAATCAATAACATGTCAATCAACACTAACAACTTTATGTCAATTCTAAGTCTTCATTAGTCTTCTATATAGTCGTTTATCGCCTAGCTCGGTCCATAACAAAAATATCAGGAACCACTACATGAATCGTATATTGCAGACAGATTTAGTTTATATTCAAACAAATCAGATCGCAGCATACCATAAATAAAAATTATACAAGTTCAAGCCAAAAAGTGTATATGAGTACAGAAGACTGTAACGAATAGAATGGGAATAAATGAATAATAGAAAATCATATAACAGTAACCAATAGATGGAATTAAAAACTTATAACAAAACAAATACGAACATACATATTGTACTTACTTACTTACTTCTTACTTCCGCCTGTTACTCCCAATGGAGCATAGGCCTTCGACCAGCATTCTCCAACCCACTCTGTCCTGGGCATTCTTTTCTAGTTCCATCCAATTCTTGTTCATTTTTCTCATGTCTATCTCCATTTCTCAGCGTAATGTGTTCTTTGGTCTTCCTCTTTTCCTTTCGCCTTGAGGATTCACATACATACATATTGTAGCGGTAAATAAATCCTTAAAAACAATAGCTTTATAAGTCTTCAACATTTAGATACTGATCACATTAGTTTTAATGTACTTATCTAGCTGAAGGAGCTCGGTTATGCATCTGCACCAGATCATGAGTGGGAACGCTATGCTCAACATCCTTTACAATCGTTAGCTAGCCCAAATCACTTGATTCTCGATAGATTGATAGCCTATCAAATATATCTTCAAACCTCTTCACTTCTGACTTTTGATTTCACTAGGTGAGCACAATTCATTTATAGAAAATGTTACTGGTTAAGGTGTTGTCAAACTACAAATACCTATAACATCTTCAATATAATCTAATTACTTAGTAGTTATCCAATAGAAATCTATATAATGATAGTTCATAAATGTTGGAGAAGTTAGATCCCCAGAACTCACTTGGATAAGGAATCTAATTTTGTAATTTTATTTAGAAAATTTGAATTTCTTTATTTTCGCGCCAAAGGCGCTCTTGTCACTTTGATGTCGTATTTCCCACTGGAAAATATCTTAAATGCTATTGGTCCGTTGCGTTTTTTAGTATGCTGTTTGGTAAAACTCTCCAAGAACGGTTTTGTACTGTATATATACGTATTGAATTAGTGTTTGTTGTGATCGCTCGTTTCTGGCTGTGTGCAGAATATACTTCCCCATTCCAAGCTTGAACTTCTCCCTATAGTTAACGGGGCTTAAACGCTACAATAGCTAACTTACTGGTCTTTAGTCACCGAGTCTTGTTTCTTGTTCGTAGATTAAGTGAACTCGTGATAGCTTCAACCCTAGCAAAAAAATAACTCTTAACAGTTACTATCCAATATATTCTTCTGTCAGAAAATCAATCAAGTATCATTCTAAATGATTTTTTAATTGATTATTTCTATTATTTTCCCCATCACCCCCCCTTCTCCTTTCATATATAGATAATTGATTCACCACCACGTATATATTCGAATCGATTTACTAATTTACATCATTCTACAAATTTATTAAATAATGATATTAAATCATTAAATTTACATCGTCGTTTCAAAGATAATCAATATTATTCATTAATCAATGATCATGAGAAATTAATGAAAACCAATGAATTTCATAATTATGATGAGAATAATCCATTCAATACTAGTTCTATATTAGTTGCTATCGTTGCATTAAGTTGTGCTATTATACTTGTATTATTAGGCATTACTGTATATGTATGCGGTCGACGAGGATTTCAAAGTTTTCGTTATCATAATAATACTACTACTACTAATAATAATAGTAGTAATAGAAATGGTCGAATGCAATATCTATTACGTAATGATAATTCATTAAATAATATCAAATTAACTGATAATAAATTTAATTGGAAAAATATATTACATTCAAAATATCATACAAATCATAATAATAATAATAATAATAATACAATATTATATCCTAATAAATCAATAATCAATAATCAATATCATTCCAATCAATCGATCTTATTCAATAATGAAAATAATCCATATATTGATCAATTTAGTAATGTATCCTTAAAATCAATATTGATGGAAGAAAATAATTCATTAAAAAATAAACAAAAAAATCATGAAAATTATACAACATTTTTACCATTCAATGAATATATATCATATAGAAATTATCAAAAAACATTACCAATAATCAATGATAAACAATCAATATATTTAACAATGCCAATCAATAATAATAATGAATTAAAACAAAATTATGAAAAATATTGGATTATTAATAAACAAGATTCTAATAATTATACATTACCACAATATAATCAATATGAACAACATATAAGTAGTAACAGTAATAGTAGTACATTGATCAATTCGAATCTTGATTATTTACAACAATCTCATCATAGTAACAATAATAATGATTCATTGAATTTATGTAAAACAATGATGAATGATGAAGATTTAAAAAATAAATCAATATTACCAATGAATATATCAACAATAGATATAATAAATAATACGAATAATGTTACCATGGCAACAGATACGATTAATAGTATCATGTGTAATAATAATAATCATAATAATCATAATAATAAAATTGATCCTAATTATTTTACACAATCGTTAAAATTAAAAAAATCAGAGAAATTAGATAATTCAATGAATTTATTGAATGGATCAATGAATGATAATAATAATAATCATGATCATAATTTAAATGAAATAAATCAATTAAAAACTGCTAGAAGTTGGGAATATATTGTAATACCACATAATAATAATAATAATAATCAGGTAAGTTACAATATTGATTGTTTATTTATTTATAGGTGAACCAATCAGATTTAAGATAGAAGGTCATAGATTTTGGCGCGAGATTCATATATATAATCATTTAGTTAAATACTGTTACGATTTTATATTCGGTTAGTTATCATATAATTTATTGAGTAATCAAAATATGACTTATTCACTCTTTTACTGTATTCAATCATTGACGTTCAACCGGTCTAGCGTCATTATTGGTCGTTTGTTTGCCTAGCCCGTCCAGTTGAGTTTAGAATACCGATTATACCTTTCGCTATGCGAATCATTTATTTCAGATATACATATACCGGCTGAACAGGCCACGTCATACCGTAAAATAGGAAATAACCTTTGTACATGATCAAGCCAAAAAGTGCCTGTGATTATAGGGAGGGGGAGGCGGTAATAAATAAGCTGAACATAACTTAGGAACATTAAATCGTATCATCGAAATACTCTGCAAGGTCATAATGAAGCTTATAATAAGAGAAATATAAATATACATAATGTAGTTACTGAACAGTTATACAATTGGAATATCTATATAATATTAGTCTATTAATAGGCCTAAGAAGTTACTCGTAATAAGATCTTCACTAGGGTATAATAAATACCATTTCAGTATTATAGCTAATGTTAGTTCATGATGAAAACTCTAATTCTTATTCCTAACCTTAACCATCACCAGTAAATCATAATTCTAACTTGTCGCACTGCTTTATAACCCTCACAATTTAGTCCTAGTAAATAGGTGGACATCCTCAAGATCATTTTACTGTGACTCAAAAGCATAGGCCACAGATCAGCATTGTACAACACACTCTATCCTCGGCATCCCTTTCCAGTTCTATCCATTTCTTGTTCATTCTTCTCATGTATGTCTCCATTTCTCAGCATATTCTGTTCTTTGATCTTCCTCATCACCCCTTTTGGCTTTGAGGGTTCCAAATGAGGGCTTACCTTGTGATGCCGTTCGATGCTTTCTTCAATCTGTGTCCTATCCACCTCCAACACTTCTTCCTGATTTCTTCCTCCATTGAGATCTGGTTTGTTCTCTCCCATGGTAGGTTGTTGCTGATAGTGTCTCGTCAACGGATTCGAAGTATTTTGTTGGACAGCTGTTAATGAGCACTTGTATCTTCTGGATGATTGCTTTCGTAGTTCTCCAAGTTTCTTCTCCATACAGTAGAACTATCTTGACATTTGTATTGAAAATTGTGGTAATTTACCGAAACAGATAATGTATTTTTACATAATTAGATTATACCTGACAATGTGGACCAAAGTGGACGTATCATTTTATATGAAACTTTTCATGTGGATAAATCTCCATCTTAGTGTTAAGTTCACAATGGAACTCGAACCTGATAGTCAAATGTCTCAAACGCAAACACGTTAATTACTAATACATTCAGATCAGGTGATAACTCACTTGTTCAATAGGAATGAAAGTGTGATGAATAGTTTTTAATTTCCTGTTGTTGAAATTCAAGACTGAGATTAATCAGCCTCTATCACTTCATGTACATTCTGAATGATTTACCTGATTAAACCCATTTAGTCATAAGTTTCAAAACGTTCGAACTGTGATTATTAATGATAAAGGTTATATTGATGTCATCAACTAAAGATGAATATATGGCATAACAGTCTTAGACGAGACTATAATGTATGGACGAACCAATCAGAATTACGATAACAGGTCTTGGATGTCGGTGCGAAATTCTTCGTCCATTTGGCTAAACAGAGTCTTGACATTTTAGCTGAAGTCAGTTCGTGATGAAAACCCTAAATCTAATCCCTATCCCTAGCCATCAACTATAAATCACAATCCTTATCTTTCACGCAGGTTTAAAACCCTCATTCAACCCTAATCAGTAGGTGGACATTCTCAAAGCCATTTCAGCGTCGCCCAAAGGTTGGCCATAAATTATAGTCTCACTCAGTCTTAAATTTCAACCAAAGTAAATTACAAACCATTGTGAGGTAGGCAATTTATTCTCATTGCAATTCAGGGTCACAGACATATGCTGATTATTACTATTTAACTGTACAGATTGGATTAAGTAGTGTTCAATTGTTGAAAGCTGAGTACTTGAATTATTTACTTAAGTGCGAATTCTATACCTCTCCATTAATGGTTCAGTTTAAAGGCTTAGAACTATGTGGATCGAAGATATATCGATTAGGCACACTAAACTCATTCCTTCAATTTAATCCTATCACAAATAATAATGTTTGTTACTTGAATAATCACTAGTAAAACAAATTGAAGATTATTCAATACATCACTAGTTCTTATCCATAATATTAGTGTAATACATAATGAAAATGTACTTAGTATGTAATATATGCTACTGATATCGACAGATATAAGTAATATGTATCATCAATCAAGAGTGAAATGTCCAGTAGCAGAAGGTTAATAAGATCGAAGAAAACAGGATGAGAACAGAGAATAATTGCTGTGCAAACAAATGAACAATCAAGTCTAAAACTATTGATTGACATATTGTAAATGATTAGCAGAAAGCGTTTTGTGAAGATTTTAGAAAGTTCACTGGCTGAAATCATGAGTCAATTGAAGCTAGACCACAACCATGGAAAACCTGGAAGCACTGGACGGCCGTTTCGTCCTAGTATGCGACTCCTCAGCAGTGCGCATCCACGACTTCACCTCGCGAGATTTGAACCCAGGACCTATCAACCTCACGCCTGAGGGGTTGGATGCTAGCTCAGTGGTCTAGTTGATTAAGCGCCTGACGCAAGATTGGTAGGTCCTGAGTTCGAATCTCACGGGGGGGGGATCGTGGATGCGCACTACTGAGAAATCCCATACGAGGACGAAACAGCCATCCAGTACTTCTAGGTTTTCCATGGTTGTGGTCTAGCTTCAATTGACTCATTATTTCAACCAGTGATATTGTAAATGAATTATTTACCATAGAATACTCAGTTTTAACTAAGTGATTCAATACGTTTGTAGTCAAATACATTAGATTATCCCTACTATTGTTGTTCTTATTCATTACAATAGAAGTTGATATTGATCAATTCTTATTCAATAGTTAACAAATGTTTTATATAATGATTGACAATAGAATATCTTATCTCAATATTTCCGGTTATATCATTTATGTCAATCAGAATGATACTTTTCATTTTAGATATATTTCCTTAAAAACAGTAAAATTACCATTTAGATCTAAACTATTCACAGTTAAAAGGAAGTAGCTTGAAAAAAGAAATCATGTCTAGATTATCCGAACAATCTTATTGGTTGATTTATCTTGTTGTTTTTCAACCAATCAACTATTGAGATTATTAATATACCCCTTCAAGGGATATTTCTTGGAATTGTAGTGTAAAGTTGTGATCAATGAAGTTCAACCTAGATTTGTTGTAAGATAGTAACTCACTGATGACAATGATGGACGGTGGCGCAACTTCGTGGATTTGTTAAAGTTAGACATTAACACCAATGGACGCTAGCAGGTATAATGGTCTAGAGGTTAAGCGTTTTCGCGCAAGACTGATAGGTTTTGGTTTCAAGTCTCGCGAGGCGGGAGCATGGATGTGCACTGAATAGGATTTACACAATAGGACAAAACGATCATCCAGTGATTCCAGGTTTTGATGATGATCTAGCTTCGATTGACTCATGATTTCAACTATTTATATATGTTCTTTCTTCTTCTGAATGTTGAACTAATCTTTTCTTACTTTCTATTGTTTTATTTGGTTACTTCAAGTCATTATCTCCTTTATCATCAAATAAAGAAGAACATAACAAACCACAAGAACAGCAACATCAAGGTCAGTTTTGAATTTTTATTTAGTTTTATAGGATGCATTCAATATTATTACAGTATAGTTGTGTAAAATTTAACTTATATAGAATATATATGCTTCATTATTCTATTCTCAGAATAGATTTCATTTATAAAAAGAGAGTATTTAGTAAATTGATATGAAATGAGTATTCAATAAGAACCTTATTTACCTTTATAAGCAGAGATGTTTGTGTTTAGCAATGGAATTCAGCATTCATATTTCGTCCTATATGGGACTCATTAGATGGATATACTTGCATTCGAGAGTTGGTACTCCATCATCCATCTTTGCTTATAATACTTGTGACTTAAGGCAATATCTAGTCAATCTGCAGAGGATGTACATATGCCAACAATAGAGGAGGAGGAGGATCTAAACAACTAATACAAAAATGAATTAATTATTCCTTATCTATAACTTCTCATTAAGTTGAATCATTTGCGGAAAACCATTTCATAGGTGTTCACTTTTAAAGAAACTTAAACAAGGTTAAAAACGGCCGTTTCATCCTATTGTGGGACTCCTCAGCAGTGCGCATCCACGATCCCGCTCGCGGAATTCGAACACAATGCCTTAGGTCTCGCGCGCGAACGCTTAACCTACTTGACCATTGAGCCGACATCCAATGGTGACAGTGTCTAACATCAACCAATACACGTAATTGCGCGACCATCTTCTATTGTACTGAGGTAGATGCCTGTCTCTACCCGACATGGATTAGCTCCACTGGTCACGGCTACTCACTAGAACTCCGAGAATTGTCCCACGAAGCTAGTCACTAATGAGCTCAGTAGTCCAGTAGGTTAGGCATTCGCGCACGAGATCGAAGGCCCTGTGTTCAAATCCTGTGAGCGGGGTCGTGGATGCGCACTTCTGAGGAGTCGCACAATAGGACGAAACGGCCGTCCAGTGCTTCGAAGTTTCCAACGGTGGTCTAACATCAGTCGGTTCATCATCTCAATCAAAGACATTAACACCGTTGGAAACTGGCTCATTAGTCTAGAGGTTAAGCGCTCATGCACGAAACCGAAAGTCTTGAGCTCGAATCCTACTTGTAAGATTATAGGTGTGCACTACTGAAGAGTCCTTCCAGATTTTCAGTGATGATCTAGCTTAGATCGACTTATGATTTCAATTGTGAAAATATTACAATCTCCACATATCCCCATTATTAAAAATAGACAATAATAATTAGTTGTAGATAAAATTAATGGTCTCTGTGAGTGGAACAATAGTGAATAATGATTCGACATCCAGAAATAGAATAATTTTGTCACATACATTCACTTCTTTTATGTGCTCGATAAATTCAAAAGTATCCCGTACGGAATGTTTACAAATGCGTTTTTTAACGGGTTCTAGTAGATTTACCAGCCACTTTGCTATAGAGTGGTAAGGTGATCCTGACATATCGAGAATTGGTCTAAGAGGTAGGCTAAGTTTGTGTATTTTTGGCAAACCTTATAATCGCGATATTATTGATGCTGTTAGTTTTATGCGCCAAAGACCTGTTCGTTGATTAACTGCTAATTTTTCATTCTCTTAAGAAGTTCAATCAGTTGCTTTACTATAATTTCAGTCTTGTTTTTCTCATTGATTGGTTTTGAGATCAACAACCAACAGCATCAATAATACCGCGATTATACGGTTTGCCAAAAATACACAAACTTAGCCTACCTCTTAGACCAATTCACGATATGTCAGGATCCCCTTACCATTCTATAGCAAAGTGGCTGACAAGTCTCCTAGAACCCGTTAAAAAAACGCATTTGTAAACATTCCATACGTGATACTTTTAAATTATTACTTGTATTCAATTCATTTATTTCTATTTTATTCATTTAGTTTCATTGACTTCTAATATTCAATCAAATATTCCATCAAGTAAATCAACAACACTTGTATCACCACAACATACAATTCAACATAAAATAGGTAATTGTCTTTCAGATAATCAATCTTTTATGATAACTTCTACACCTTGTATTACTTCTACACCATCTACACCTTCTATTACTTCGACTACTTCCACTCATACTACTAGTACTCATACTACTACTACTACTACTGCTACATCATCAAACTGTTCTGATTATACTATTATTAACCAATATCCTAATACATTACAAACATTTAATAAACAATCTAATCAGAATAATAATGATAATTTATCTGTATTCTATTTAAATCATTCAACAAATATTATTGATCATTATAATCAATCTTTATTATTAAATCAATTTAATCATAAACAAATCAATAAATCAATAGAAAATGGTAATCAATCAATAATACCAATTAATTTAATTGATTTTATTGATAAACAATTCAATGATAAGAAATCTTTTAAATATGATATCATAATAGATAACTCAATCATAAATGATTCTAAAGATTCAATGGATGATAATAATAATAATGCGAATACACTTATGTATATGATAAACAATCAACAACAACAACAACAACAACAACAACAATCGAATTCTTCACATTATGATTCAAATCATGATAATATTTCATCAATTTCTACTGATTTTGTTTAAAGAAATTCGTTCGATTATTGATTTTTTGTTTGTTTGTTTGTTTCTTTGTTTGTTTTCTTCTTTTCTTTTCTTCTTTTCTTTTCTTTTCTTCTTTTCTTTTCTTATAGACGATCACAATAAACAATTGTATAATTGTACATTTTTGTTTTGATAAAATAACTCATTTCATTAGATTATATAATAATATTACTAATAATAGATTTGAATTGTTTATTGGTCTTTTTTTGGGGGGGGGAGGACGAGTTAGTTTTCTACGGCGGGGGGGGAAGGTTGCTAACCTCATGCACAACCCTCCTTCTTTATCCGAACTTGCAACCGGTAGTAACTCTAGAAAAGTTATAGGCAGAGTTAAAAACTAAGCCGCGCAGGGAGTTAAACACCGAGCCGCTTGGCTGAGAGCTAGGAATTGTAACCGTTAGACGTAAAGGCGTGGATTGAGAAAGCAAGGACAGCATTCTTATAATTGAAGAATATATATGGAATTCAAAACAAATGTCTGTCAAACAATATTCAAGTCACAATCTTTAATACGAACGTCAAAACAGTTCTACTGTATGGAGCTGAAACTTGGAGAACTACAACAACAATCATCAATAAAGTACAAGTATTTATGAATAGTTGTCTATGCAAGATACTCAACATCCATTGGTTGGATACTATCAGCAACAGTCTACTGTGGGAGAGAACAAATCAACTTCCAGATGAAGGGGAAATTAGGAAAAGAAGATGGAAATGGATAGGACATGTATTATGGAAATCACCATATTATATCACGAGGCAAGCCGTAACTTGGAATGCTGAAGGGAAGCGGAAAATAGGGAGGTCAGCGAACACATTACGTTGAAAAATAGAATCAGATATGAAAACGATGAATAACAATTGGAAAGAGTTTGAAAGAATTGCTTAGGACAGGGTTGGATGGAGAATGCTGGTGAGTGGTCTATGCTCCTTCACGAGGAGTAACAGGCATAAGTAAGTAAGTAAGTTATTTTAAGGAATCATTAAGAAAGCTTGAGAATCCTAACAACATAACTCACTACTACTGTTATTACTACTATTAATACCATTTTTAAATACAGTGAGAATAATCTTCAACTTACACCAAATGTTGGGAGAAAAACATAATCATAGATTTCCCATCATTTTATTCTTATATACATTTAATGAATCAATTATACAATTATTCCCGCATTTTATTACAGTTTTCATTTTTATTACCCGAATAGCTTGCCAATATACAATAATGATAATAATAATAATAATAATATTGAATTGAACGTTCACATAAATAACTGTAATAAAACGAAATAGTAGTATAGAATCCAAACTAAGATTTGGACTAAAGAATAAAAGTCTAGATAGTTTAGATAAGTACTATTGACTAATTGAAACCTGTTAGAACTTGTTGTTTGAATGTTTATTGTCTTGGCTCGTTTAATACTAATTTTTTGTATCTGATCGTCGCTGATTGTTATGTTGGAAACACTTATCACTTATATTCGGAACAAGGGACCTCTGCAATTCGTACGACACGAAAGTAAGAACATAAAGACTGGTATAAGTGATGATTTATTAACCCCAAAAGACGACGAAGACGACGAAAACGATTCTAGTAGAAAAGATACTCATAATGAGTAAATCAATCGAAAATTGACTTTTTCTTTGCATCATATCAAAACCAAAACAAGTTGATTAAGTAAATGATGATTCTGGATTTTATTATAATTATAAATGTACATGATTACCTAAACAATTATTACCAACTAATAATTATTCAATTATTAACCAAATCTAAATTACAACCGTTGTATGCCGGCTCAGTGGTCTAGTGGTTAAGTGCTCGCGCACAAAACCACTAGGTCCTGGGTTCGAATGTCACAGGGGGGCGAGGTCGTGGATGCGCACTGCCAAGGAGTGCCACAATAGGACGAGACAGCCGTCCAGTGCTTCCAGGTTTTCCATGGTGGTCTAGCTTCAACCGACTCATGATCTTAACCATTGAAATTACTATAATATCCACAAAACCCATCTGATATTAACAAATCAATAATTTGGTAAAGTAATTTCAGTAGTTGAAATCATGAGTCAATTGAAGCTAGACCACAACCATGGGATACCTGGAAGCAGTGGATGGCTGTTTCGTCCTATTGTAGGATTCATCAGTAGATAAAGGATGCGCAAAAATTACCAATCGAAATAAATGAATGTTATTCTATCTTGTCTGGACAGATCACATACAGATTCGTTCGAAAGATAATATTTCGTTGCTTTATAACGCAGAGAGTATTTCCAATTCTAGAAGAGTGCTTCAACTCATAATGAAAAAATGCACAATTCCAGTCAATGCAAGTAACACAATCAAAAGGGAGGAACAAACATATATGGCTGCCGCCAAGACTAAGTAATAACTGAAACAACATAAATACAGTTCAAGAAGAAACATAGAGACTCAGTGAAAGTGGAAGAAAATATTAAAAACAATAATAAAATACAAATCAGCAGTATGTCTCAACATACACAAAGGGAAAAGCAAGATTGTCCGATATAACATAGCATGCAACAATCGAATCACACTTGACTGAGAAGATTTCGGAAGAGTTTTGGCATTTTAGCTGATATCAGTTCAGAATAAAAACCCTAAATCTAATTCTTAACCTTAACCATCAACTGTAAATCATAATTCTAATTCCTCACACTGGTTTATAACCCTCATTTAGTCCTAATTATTAGGTGGATGAAAGACAAGATTCGCCCATACAACACAACATACAACAATCGAATCACACTTGACGGAGGAACTTTGGAATATGCAAAAACCATCACATATCTGTGCAACATCATTGATGAACACGATGGATCTGATACAGGTGTGAAGGTGCGGATCAGCAAAGCAGTACCAGCATATCTACAAATGAAGAACATCTGAAACTCAAAACAATTGTCAACCAACACCAAGATTAGGATTTTCAATACAAATGTCAAGAAAGTTCTACTGTATGAGGTGGAAACTTTGAAAACTACGAATACCATCATCCAGAAGATACAAATGCTTGTTAACAGCTGTCTAGCAAAATACTTCGGATCCGTTGACCAGATACTATCACCAACAACCTACTATGGGAGAGAACAAATCAGATCCTAGTGGAGAAAGAAATCAGGAAGAAACGTTGGAAGTGGATAGGACACACATTGAGGAAATCACCCAACTGTGTCACAAGGTAAGCCCTCATATAGAATCCTCAAGGTCAAAGGGGTTGATAAGGAAAACCAAAGAACAGAATACGCTGAGAAATGGAGACAGACATGAGAAGAATGAACAAGAATTCGACAGAACTGAAAAGGAATGCCGAGGATAGAGTGTGTTGTAGAATGCTGATCTGTGGCCTATGCTCCATTGGGGAGTTACAGACGTAAGTAAGTGAGTATGTAATAAAATACAAATATTACCATCTCGAATGGAATCAAAAAGACTAACAACATGTATTACGAGAGAAATCAATAGGAACAAATTACAAGTGTTTGTATGGAAGGATTTTCACACACACACACAAAACCTGCAAAAAAGGATTTTACAAGTAGTCTGTATTGCTATTATAGGGCAAGTGAAATGTCACTGAGGCCTAGCCAAATCATTCAGCAGTTTGTGTCACTGAATATCGAACAGATCATCGATCCTAATCAAAGTCAAGGACAACCAACGCGCATCAGTTGATTGAATGTCATAAACTGGCGCATACGGTGGTGGTCTCACTATCTTATTAATATATTTCTTTAAAAACGTCTTCCGTATTATACGGTCTTTATAGAAGCCATAGTACTCTGATACGTCGATGGAGTAATCCACATCAAATGTTGACCTTAAAATGTGACTTCGAATTTAGCTAGTTTGTCACACCGTTCTCGTCTAATTCAAGTAGGCCTTCAATCATTCAACATAGATTATCGATCTTTTATTCACTTCTATTTCAATTATTTTTTAACTACATGTTTAAGTATATTCAACCATCCGTTATTCATGAACATGAAAATCCACTTAACATAAAAAAAATAGAAAGGTCAAAAGTCAATTTCATCAATAACGCAATAGGGAATATTGATCATTCAAGTTATCAACTACTGTGATTGTCCTATCGATGCCAGTTGAATAAGTGATTGTCCTACAACTCTTCACTACCCCAACCACCCCCCTTCCCCCCAAAAAAGGAATTTTAAGGTTAATCATAATTAAACTATTCAAATAAACAGAAAATGATTTTATTAATTGAAAATAAATAAATAAATGGGTCATCAGTATCTAGTCCAACTGTGATTTATCATTAATTGAATGATTCATATTGTTGACCGTGACCTTTAATGAATCTTCAATGAAGTTCATTGTTTATTTGAAAAAGAGAAAAACAACAAAACAACAAAACAATTGCTCATTAGTGAGTCATTTGATGAATGAAAACAAACAAACAACAACACATCTAAAGCTATTGTGATATATTTATGAAGGTATACTACTACTACTACTACTACTACTACTACTACTACTACTACTACTACTACTACTACTACTACTACTACTACTACTACTACTACTACTACTACTACTACTACTACTACTACTACTACTACTACTACTACTACTACTACTACTACTACTACTACTACTACTACTACTACTACTACTACTACTACTACTACTACTACTACTACTACTACTACTACTACTACTAGAACTACTACTACTACTACTACTACTACTACTACTACTACTACTACTACTACTACTACTACTACTACTACTACTACTACTACTACTACTACTACTACTACTACTACTACTACTACTACTACTACTACTACTACTACTACTACTACTACTACTACTACTACTACTACTACTACTACTACTACTACTACTACTACTACTACTACTACTACTACTACTACTACTACTACTACTACTACTACTACTACTACTACTACTACTACTACTACTACTACAGATGTAATGATAAGGAATGGCAAAGCAACGACCGCATTCTTTCAATTTTAGAACGTATGTGACTGAACACAACTTTCAACCAATATCAAAGTCATAATCTTCAATACTAACGTCAAGACAGTTCTACTGTATGGAGCTGAAACTTCGAGAACTACCACAACAATCATTAAGAAAGTACAAGTATTTATAAACAATTGTCCGCGTAAGATAATCATTGTCCGTTTATCGGATACCATCAGCAACAGCCTAGTATGAGAGAGGACAAACCAAATTTTAGCTGAGGAAGAAATTAGGGATAGACTTTGGAAGTGGATAGCACATACATTACAAGAATCATCGAACTGCATCACGAGGCAAGTGATAACATAGAATCCTGAATGGAAAAGGAAACGTGGAAGGCAAATGAACACACTGAGTCTGGAATTGTAAGCAGACATGAAACGAATGAACAGTGACTGAAAATAACTGGAAAGGATTGTTCACGAAAGTGTTGTATGGAGAATGCTGATGGGCCGCCTATGCTCCTCGAAGAGCGGTAACTTGCGTAAGTAGTTAAGTTATGAACGATTAAGCATTAAATGTTATCGCACTGATTGTACAGAAGAATTTCATAGTTCCATAAAATATAACTTTATTTTATCCATTGATAAGCATGATAATTCCAAACATCATCAATTAAATGTTTCATATGATTAATTTCAACAGCATATCTAAGACAATATATATTGAATCAGAAGGACCATTGTGAAGATTTTATTAATTTCAACAGTTGAAATCATGAGTCAATTGAAGTTGGCCCACCATTTAAAACGCCCGTTTCGTCTTATTGTGAGACTCCTTAGCAGTGCACATTCATGATCCCGTTTCGCAAGATTCGAACCTAGGATCTATCGGTGTCGCACACGAACGTTTAACCTCTAGACCATTGAGTTGGTCGGTATTCAATGGTGTTAATGTCAAACTTCAACCAATCCACGAAATTTCGCCACCGTTCACCATTATATTCAGTGAGCTGATATCTCACAACAGACCAGGTTGAACGCCACTGCTCACGACCATTCAGTGCTTCCAGGTTTTCCATGGTGGTCTAGCTTCAATTGACTCATGATTTCAACTACTGATATATTGAATCACAAAATTTGTATCTACTTTATGTGTATTTAATAGTTCCCAGATTAATTACAAGTTAATCTATCAAAACGATATAAACTATGTTAGAAATGTACATCTGAACAATGTATACACAAAATATATGGAATCGATAGTAATACCTATCTGTTTAATAAGATCAACCATAAGAATTGGGTTTTCTAAAGAAGATTCAAATATAAGTGGAGACTCAATATTTAAAAAAATTTATGGAATGAATATATCTGTGCAACTGTAACCTCCTTTTTTGAGTATACACCTATTAACACAACTTCATCCAAAAATCAATAACTTATTGAACTGATAGGAAGATTTGGTTTGATTCATTTTATTCCAAATGATTTCTAACATTTAACGGAGGGTGAAGATGTGATCAATACATCCTCGTCCAGAACGAAAACTAGCCTGTTCCTCGAAAGTCAATCTTTCTCGGGTTTCGAACAGTCTACGAACTATGAAGGAAGCCAATAGTTTGGATGCAATTGTGGGTAGACTTATCCCTCGACAGTTGTCACAGAAAAGACGTAAACCCTTTATAAAGATAAGGACAACTATCGACTCATTTCATGATGTTGGAACACTGTTTAACTTCCAAACCTTTGTAAACAACTCAAACAGTTCCTTGACCAGAAAGTCACCATTATCTTTAAAAAGGACAGGAGGTAAGTTTTATGAACCTGGTGATTTGCAGCGCTTCAAGAGTTGAAGTTTCTTGACGATTTCTACCTCATTAGGTGAATCAGTCGTCACAGGCCATGGAGGGCAGGACAGTCTGATCGATGTTGTTGGGGCAGCAGGCCAGTTGAACTGCTCCTCGAAAAACTCTGCCCATCGTCCAAGACGTCGACAGATGTTAGTGATTATCATCTCGTCATTTTTACAGATTGTTCTGCTCACACCAGACTTCTTGCTACCAGTGCCTCAGATGAATTGAAAGAGCTTGCGGCAGTTACCAGAGGCAGCTACTGCTTCCAATTCGTTGGCACACTCCAACCACCAGGCTTCTCGGTCTTTGCCCAATTTCATTGCGTAACAATCTTTGTTTATAGTCAAACTTGTGGCCTTCAGGTGTAGACTGACGGGCTTCAATGAATTATAAGGAGCCTGAAGAAATTCAGCGGGACATTTCGCAAGCGACTTTGTTCACCATTTTCATGGCGTTATGTAATTGCAACCAATGCTCATATATACTTCTCGGTGGGATGGTAGCTACACCTGAACCTAACTCGGTTTTATATTTAGCGGCTACAGAAGTTGCAACCAATTTACTGACATTGAACCCATCACCATCGATCCGATGATTATTCGTTACATCATCGAATTCAATATTACTACATCATATTACTTATAAGTAACTATTATTTTATTTCAAAAGTTTGTTTGCCTTTAACGAATTAGTGTATTTTGGTCCTACCAAAGTGTGGATTTTTGCCTCTCATCTGTATTTCTTGTCGAATGTTTCTTAATGGTCTCATCATCTGGAATATTTGCTCTTCGTTAGTAACAACCTACTCTACATTGAAGTTTGTATTTACTAAATAGACAATACATATTAACGAAAATATATTAACCGATGGATATGTGTATCATAAATATCGTTAAAAAAATTATTTAGGTAGCTATTATAGATATAACTTGTTATAAAATATTGATTTCTGGTTAGCGTTTTGAATATTTTAGCAACAACCTACTATGGGAGAGAACAAATCAGATCACAGTGGAGGAAGAAATCAGGAAGAAGTGCTGGAAGTGGATAGAACACACATTGAGGAAAGCACCCAACTGCGTCGCAAGACAAGCCGTCACATGGAATCTTCAAGGTCAAAGGAAAAGAGGAAGACCAAAGAACACATTACGCCGGGAAAGGGAAATAGACATGGGAAAAATGAACAAGAATTGGATGGAACTAGAAAAGAAGGCCCAGGACAGAGTGGGTCGGAGAATGCTGGTCGGTAGCCTATGCTCCATTGGGAGTAACAGGCGTAAGTAAGCAAGTAAGCAAGCAAAATATTGATAGATTATATGAGTTCCATTGTTGACTAATATACATCTTTTCTATGAAAACAATTAAATATCTAGTTTATTAGTAGAATTCATCAGTCACTTGATGCTAAACCACCATGGAAAACCTGGAAGCACTAGAAAGCCGTTTCGTCCTAATATGGGACTCGTCAACAGTGAGCATTCATGATCTCGCCTCTTGAGATTCGATCTCAGGATCTATTAGTCTCGCTCACGAACTCTTAACCTGTAGACCACTGAACCAGCATCCATGGTGGTCTAGCTTCAATTACTAAATTACCATAATATCCAGAAAACCTCTCTCTGTCAAAATATTATTTTTCCTTAATAATATAACGTAATTAATCATTAATAACCAACAGTATGTTTATATATTATTAATACCGCTTTATAGCTCTTCTAGGGTTGCTGTCTCAGTCCAAATCCCGGATAAAGAAGAAGGGTTAGACACGAAGTTGACAACTTTATCCCATAGAAAATAACCTTACTAAAAAATACAAATCACTAGCCAGAATAAACAAACTAAACCATTCATGCCTTGACTAAATATGAACCAATTTGCCAATTCAGGAAAACCTCCTGGAGTTCTAGTGAGAAGCCGTTACCAGTGGAGTTCAACCAGGTCTGTTGTGAGATAACAACTCACTGAAGACAATGGTGTACGGTGGCGCAACTTCGTGGATTGGTTGAAGTTAGACATTAACACCGTTGGTTGCCGGCTCAGTGGTCTAGCGGTTAAGTGCTCGCGCGCGAAGCCAGTAGGTCCTGGGGTCGAGCCCCGCGTGGTGCGGGATCGTGGATGCGCACTGCTGAGGAGTCCCATACCAGGACGAGACGGCCGTCCAGTGCTTCCAGGTTTTCCATGATGGTCTAGCTTTAATTAACTCATAATCTTAACTATACTATCCACAAAAACCGCTTCTGATATTAATCAACATATGCTCACTAGTGACGGGCTTCAAGATGTATATCCTGGAGTTCTATTGAGAAGCAGTTATTGTGATTATTATTATTATTATTAGCTTTATTCAATATTATATTTTTGGTACAATATAGAATTCTCAGCACAAATTATTTCAACAAGTTTCCGTTTCTTATTTCTTGGTTGATCCTGACGATAACATATTGAATGATCGCCAGTTAGATGTTAACAGTCCAGTAAATGAACATCTGAATAATGTATATTCTTTTCGTTGCATATTACCAGCAACCACATTATCTGCTATTGGGCTTTTTGTAACTTTGACAATGAAAAGTTGTACACTATTCAAAAATGCACCAGAATAATGTTATGCAATGAATAGACATCATGACATATATTAAAACAAACAAAAAAATAGATAACTTGTTGAAGGATCTAGTTTAGCAGAAACATGTAGCCCAGATACTCAAGAAGGCCGTCTATCTAAAATTACATAATTATTGATTATTTCTTCCTATTAATATCAATATAAATTATTTGAGTGCATAAAATCAATAATCAATCAACCAACAACAAAAAAATCAATTCACTGAACACATGATTTATAAAATTTAAATTTTTCCTAGTGTAAACACTACTTCCTTCTTTTATTCATTGAATCATTGAATGATTTGTTTAACTGTATAATTTTGATCTTAATAGTATACAATTTAAATTCAAATTATACTGTACTCTATTTGTTATTTGATCTTCAGTAATTGATATATCTAGATCTATATATAGACACATCTAAGATAGTGGATCAAGAAAGTGATCCATTTCTTCGTGTTGAACATCATTATCTTGGATCTTTAAGCAGATCTATTATATTTTCAATGATTGATATTAGTTATAATATTTTTATGATGTCAGCATTTGTTAGTTTATGTTCATCATCATCATCATCATCATCATATAAAAAATTATATAAAAGTACAACAAATAATTACGGGATCATTAATAATCAATATATCAATGTGAAATCAATTTCAATAGAAAAATTAAAAAATTATTTTTATCGATTAGATCAATTACCATTTATTGATGAAATGTATCAAAATGATCAATGTAAGTGATCAATATTAATTTTTCTTTTCTCTTTTCTTTTTCTTTTTCTTTTTTATTCATTGAGATCATGAACCTAATTGATGACGTTATTGAAAACCTAGAAGTCAGTCAGTTAGTAACAACGTAGAACTTCGTACGTACGTACGTACATCAGTTCGAGTTGCCACACCACATTAGCACAGAGATGCAGTGGTCGATTGAAATACCGTAGTGGTAGAGGTAATAAGAGTATAAGCAGTAATCGGGAACATTAGGGTTTGGAGATAATACTTAAAGAGTATAATACAGTGAAATAAATTTGGGAAGAGAAAAAAAGACAAGGAGGAATAAGGAGATCAAAATTTGGGAGAACACAAAGAGTGTATGCACTTGCGCCATTGCAAACGATTTTGAGCCGTGTCATTCAGGGTCTCTAACCATCCTCTCGCGGTCCTCAACCAGGTAGTCTACACCTACCAACATGACTCAGTCTACTTGTCAGTGACTTCATGGACTTGTGCCATGTTTTGGTCTGGCCGCCCCTAGCTTTCTTCCAACCTATTCCTATACCAATAAACATCGCACGTCGAGGAAGTCGGTCGTTGGGCATGCGTAACACGTGTCCCAGCCATCTCAAATGATGAAGTTTCACTACGTCATCAATTGATTTGCCATCCTTACCTAGTACCTGTTTGCTAACAACTGCATTACTTAATTGATGGTCCTAGGATATACGAGTACTAGATAGTCAATTCATCCTATTATGAGATTCATCAATATTAAGCATCTATGATCCTACCTTATAGGATCTTTTAGTGATTAAGTATTCACAAGTGTAAATGAAGTGTTTAGATATTGATTTCTGTGTTTAAGTTTGTACATTAACACTACCTACTGGTGTATCTTATATTAGAATAAGATGGTTGTTCAATGCTTCAAGATGTTCTATAGTGAGTTAGATAAGATTGTAGAATATAAATGAAACTGGAAATTTCTGAAATCATCAACATTGATTGGGTTAAAACAGAATGAGCTCAGAACTCAAAAGTCAGAGGTTATTTGTTTTTTTTCTCTTCTAGGAATTCTAATACTATTAGACAATCAAGTTACAAAGTGATATTGTTTGGACATTGTAAACTTTAATCGAGTTCTTATATTTGTATAACTGTTAACAACGACTGTTCTCCTTATATTATCATCTTTGATCTATCTATGTACTGTTTATAGTTTCTTATAGTTGACTTCTATGCAACTTGAGCCGATATAACTTTGTTTTATCCATTGATAAGCATGATACTTCCAGGCATCATCAATTAAATGTTTCACCTAATTAATTTGAACAGCATATCTAAGACAATATATATTGAATCAGAAGGGCTTTTATGAAGATTTTAATCATTTCAACAGTTGAAATCATGAGTCAATTGAAGCTGGCCCACCATTTAAAACGCCCGTTTCGTCTTATTATGAGACTCCTCATCAGTGCACATTCATGATCCCGTTTCGCAAGATTCGAACCTAGGATCTATCGGTGTCGCACACGAACGTTTAACCTCTAGACCATCGAGTTGGTCGGCATTCAATGGTGTTAATGTCTAACTTCAACTAATCCACCAAATTGAGCAACACATTTACCACTGCTTTCAGTGAGTTACTATCTCACAATAGCCCCAGTTGAACTCCACTGGTAAGTGCTTCTCACTAGAACTCCAGGATATGCATCTTGAAGCCTGTCACTAGTGAGCATATGTTGATTAATATCCGAAGCGGTTTTTGTGGATATTATTAGTAATTTCAATAGTTGAGATTATGAGCTAGACCATCATCTAATACTTGGAAGTATTGGATGGCCGTTTCGTCTTATTGTGGGATCCCTCAATAGTGTGTATCCATGATCCCGTTTGATGAGATTCGAAATCAGAACGACTAACCTCTAGACCAATGAGTTGGCCGGCATCCAATGGTAATAATGTCTAATTTTAACTAATCCACCAAATTGAGCGATACATCCACCATTGTATTCAGTGAGCTGATATCTCACAATAGACCTGGTTGAACTTCACTGGTCACTGCTTTTCACTAGAATTCCAGGAAATTACATTTATTAGAATTCAGATAGACAGCAGATTTTATAAATATCATGCATTTGAAAACCATCAAAGCTTTTTGTTTTAATGAGAGATACTTGCTGTAGTGCTGTGTTCAATGAGTAAAATGTTTTTCTGATTCTATTCTGAATGGCATCACTAAAGCCTACTATACTTAGAGTCAAAATTCTTCATTCATTTCATAAACAGAAAAAGACAACTAACAAGAATGAAGGAAATAAAAATTACTTGGAAAGTCAGTCATGGATAAGGCTATCTGATTCAAATAACTTGATATATACGTACAAATAATGACTGAAAAATCATCTCTATATAATGCAGACAATGATGATAGTGTCGTAAATATCAGTGATAGCTGGTTGGGGTTTGCTAACAAGGCATAAATGCTTTAGTCTTACAGGTGGTCAATCGCACATTGGAGGTTTTAGCGGTACCATCTTAGTCTGTCTACTGTATGGACCTGAAACTTGGAGAACTACAACAACCATCATCAAACATGTACAAGTATTTATAAATAGTTGTCTACGCAAAATACTCAACATCCATTGGCCGGATATCATCAGTAACAGCCTTCTGTGGGAGAGAACAAACCAGCTTTCAGCTGAAGAAGAAATTAGGAAAAGAAGATGGAAATGGATAGGACATGCATTACGCAAATCGTCAAACTGCATCACGAGGCAAGCCCTAACTTGGAATCCTGAAGGGAAGAGGAAAAAAGGAAGGTCAAGGAACACATTACGTCATGAAATAGAGGAAGATATGAAAAAGATGAATAACAACTAGAAGGAGCTGGAAAGGATTGCCCAGGACAGGGTTGGATGGAGAATGCTGATGAGCAGCCTATGCTCCTTTACGAGGAGTAACAGGCCTAAGTAAGTAAGTAATCTTCGTCTATAGAGTCATGCGACATGGGATCGAATTCCACAGAGATTATCAGTTTCTCCAAGACTGTAATTACAACTTATTGACAAATGTTTGAAACAACCCGAAATTTAGATCGAAAGGAGTTTCCTTCCATCTACCACTATTCAATAAAAAAACTCAGAAAACGCAATACCAGAAATATTTGTCGATAATATCTAAAACGGAAACTCATGATTAGTCATGTGTATCTATGCCTATAACTAGTACACTGAATAGGAATAAATCAAATATCCTAACTCATTGACTTGTATAGTACTCAAACACTTATGAAATACATAACTGACAATCACATGGCTTTTTTGTAATTCTTCGTTTCATTTTGTCCTAATTATTGTTAATTAATAAAATGTATAATCTATGGAAATGACTAGAAGTTATTGGATGATATGTTCAATGATATATGATCATGAATAGAAACATGCAGTTCTTACATTAAAAAGGTAATACATTCAAAATGATTAACAAGATATCAATCACATGAACCCTTTTCACGTATGGATTGTAGAGGTTAATAAATCCCCAGAATCAATAGATCCAGATCTGCTGAGGAGTCCCATACTAGGATGAAACGGCCGTCCAGTACTTCCAGGTTTTCCATGGTGGTCTAGCTTCAATTGACTCATGATTTCAATCTGTGAAATTTCTAAAATCTCCACAAACCCCTTCGGATAATAATCATCCGCTCACTAGCGACTGACTTCAGAAGATACTCCTGGAGTTCTAGTGAGAAGCCGTTACCAGTGGAGTTCAACCAGGTCTATTGTTAGATATCAGCTCACTGAAAACAATGGTATATGGTAGTGCAACTTCGTGGATTGGTTGAAGTTAGACATTAACACCATTGGATGCCAGCCGGCTCAGTAGTCTAGTTGGTTAAGCGGCTGGCGCGAGACTGATAGGCCCTGTGTTCGAATCTCGCGGGATGCGGGTTCGTGTGTGCACACTGCTGAGGAGTGTCCTACTGAGGTGTTACTGGTTACTGGTTAAAGTGTTATTAAACTCAAAATACCTGTGGTATCTTCAGGATATAATGACTCTCATTAGTAATTTATAGACATTAATCGTTTTCAGCTGTTGATATTAAGGACTGCAATCGATCACATTCTATTAGCATATGTTCATTACGAGAGGAAAAAAGGTTTGATATTACCATTTCGTTACAAATTTTTTCTTAGTATACAGGTTGAGGTTAGTAATATAATCTAGAATGTCTATTTCATTCCTTTTAGGACTCATCACATAGGTAGACTTGTATTCTACTGTCGATTATCATACTAAGAGTTGAATCCAGTACCGGTTAAACATGTTAATGATTATATGGACTAAGTAGTTGATCAGATAACAGTGCTACTATATTTCATTCACAGTATGAAACAATACTAAAACTCAAAATCTAAAAGAACTTAATGAAATATGTGTGCATTCGCACAAACTTCAGCATATATCACTCAAAATTTCTACAGACATATGATAATTAACTCACGAAATGTCAACGAAAAAGTATACAACTTCCTACATCTTTTTCCAGGGACTATTAATGCAGTTTATCCATACAGATATTATACTCTGCATCCACAGCCTTTCTCTAACCTACCTCTATGTAAGCCGTTTTAGTGTAATGAAAGACAATACAAATGGGGACAGTCAAAATGTATTTGAACACATGAAATTATAGAACATCTTAGTAAAATCTGAGAACCATACAGTAAATACTTAATTTGTAAATGTCAATCAATTGTCGCAGACTTCATTGTTTCTACATTTTCATAATAATGGCTTTCTGTTTCAGTTCTTTCCTTCTCGACCTTCTACTGCCAGACATTCTAATCTTGACTAATGTTATATACTACTCATATTGATATAAGTAGCACACAGCATAATAATACGTTAGATAAAAAAAGATAATTAATGAATAAATATACTTTATGTCATTATAAGCACAACACTTTCTGAATTGATAAAATAAGTCTAACTTATCAACGTTAAATGTTAATTACATAATAATAATAATATTAATAGTAATGCAGTCCTAAATAACAATGGTAATATACAAGTAAAATAACACCAAGTGAATTTAAACTTCACCACATTGCACAAGCAAGTGGCTATCAAAGCTCAGTAGCTAAGTGGATAACGCGACAGTGTTTAAAGTGAACGCTACTGAGTTTGTGTCCTCAAATGAATATCAACTCTGAGATGCAGGTACATGTAACTGACGAGTTCCAAATAGGATGAAACACGTATCAAACTGGATTTCATTGCTAGCTACTATCCGTTTTTGTTTAAAAAGCTTGTGACTAATGCCTACATCGAAGCAATTCACACAGGAATCACATATGTTAATAAGAGACTTAACATCAATGAGAAGATACAAGTAAAATCAACGCCGAGTGAATAATAATAAATAAATTTCTACAAAAATTTAAATTTAAATAGTTGAGATCATGAGTCATTCGAAGCTAGACCACCATGGAAAACCTGGAAGCACTCGACGTCCGTTTCGTCCAAGTATGGGACTCCTCAGCAGTGCGCACACACGATCCCGCACCCCACGAGATTCGAACCCACGGCCTATCTGTCTCGCGCCAGCCGCTTAACCAACTGGATTACTGAGCCGGCTGGCATCCAATGGTATTCATGTCTAATTTCAAACAATCCACGAAAATGAGTGACACATCCACCATTGTCCGCGTGCAGGATCGTGGACGCGTACTTCTGAGGCGTCTGATAATGGGACGAAACGGCCGTCCAGTGCTTCCAGGTTTTCCATAGCGGTCTAGCTTCAATTGACTCATGATCTCAACTGTTGAAATGACTAAAATCTCTACAATATTCCTTCTGATAGAAATTTAAATATTAAATTTATCTCATTTGTAATATACACTTTACTTTATCTAAATTAAAACAAAATTTCAATATTCAATGATTCAAACATTATTATTATTAACAGAAGGGGTTTGTGGAGATTTTAGAAATTTCACAGATTGAAATCATGAGTCAGTTGAAGCTAGACCACCATGGAAAACCTGGAAGTACTGGACGGCCGATTCGTCTCAGTATGACACTCCTCAGCAGTGCACACACACGATCCCGCCTTGCGAGATTCGAACCCAGGGCCTATCAGTCTCGCGCCAGCCGCTTAACCAACTAGACTACTGAGCCGGCTGGCATCCAATGGTGTTAATGTCTAACTTCAACCAATCCACGAAGTTGCGCTACCGTATACCATTGTTTTCAGTGAGCTGATATCTCACAACAGACCTGGTTGAACTCCACTGGTAACGGCTTCTCACTAGAACTCCTGGAGTATTTTCTGAAGTCAGTCACTAGTGAGCAGATGATTATTATCAGAAGGGGTTTGTGGATGAAGTCGTGGATGTGCACTGCTGAAGAGTCCCACACTAGGATGAAACAGCTATACAGTGCCTCCAGGTTTTCCATGGTGGTCTAGCTTCAACTTCTATTCAAAGTTCGTTTCAAACACCATTAAAATTATTCACTTAACTATTAAGTCCTGATAACCATTTGGTTGTGCAATTTATCATTCTATTTTGTAATTAAATCCGTTTCACTCTCTCTCTCTCTCTTTGTGTGTGTGCGTGTTTATATACATATATATATATATGGGAATGATGTATTTTGATCGTTTATTTATTTAACTCTTTTCGTAATATAATATAATAATAATTAGATTTTGTTCAATGATAATCATTAACTATTAATAAGGGAATTGCCCTAACCTATTAGTAATAATAGTAATAATAATAATAACAATAATAATAATTATAATAATAATAATAATAATATACTTCTTTAACATACAGTAAGTAAATAACATACATTACTATTACTACTACTACTATTATTATTATTATTATTATTATTATTATTATTATTATGAGAAGATATATGTGTATATATAAACAAATAAATAATTAATTAATTACTAACGCTAATGGATTCTTAGTGAATAAATCATAATCACCATGTATGGTAATGATCAGGGTAAATGTCATATATATCCCTAAAATAATTATATTCTATATACAATAATATAGATCATATCATTAAAAAAAATGTTCCATTCAACTATTCCATCTGTCTTTACATAAATCATCTATTGTATATATATATTGACTTCAGGTCCTCTTTCCCCCCCCTCCTTCATCACCATCATCACCACCTTCCCATCAGGGTCACCTGAACTCATCATCATCATCATCATCATGTTACCCATCTTCTTTAATTCCTTTTTAAATCCTTATAAATAATAAATAAATAGATTTATCATTGAAGATATGTATCACTTATTAATCAAGGTCAATCAAGGTAATTACTAATGTGTAGTTAAACAACAAACTACCTTTGCTTTTTTTTAATGAGGCCTTTTTTTAAAAAAAACTTTTGATGACAACCTATTTAATAATACAATATGATTACTATTGTTAGTTATTTAAGTAGTATACAACTCATTACTTAGAAACAATAACAACAACAACACCACCACCACCATCATCATCATCATCATCATCATCATTAGTAACTAATTAGTTACATGAATGTGGTCATTTTAATGATAAAATAGTGTATATTACATATTGAACATGAAATTGTTGAAATGAAGTAAGTTATAGGGCGTTTATTTGTTTTTCTGTTGTTGTTGTTGTTATTGTTTATTGTATAGGTAAATAGCTCATTAGTAAACGATCATTTTTTAAAAACAAACAAAACTGATTATGACCGATAATTAAGTCATGTTTTAAATAGTTTTAATCATATCAAGAAGTTAATCTAATGATAACAGTCAGTCAGAAAAGAGTGATTGTTTATGAATACTATGATCTTGAGTGTTGTTAGAAGTATGAAGGCGGTTATCACTTTCCGGTTGGCCACACCATGGAAACAATCTTCTGGAAGTACCTGAAAAGGAAATTGAATTAGAGATGGTCTTAGTGACTTGAGAGCGTGCCTGCAGTGCTTAAGGGACAACTGCTTGATATCAGTTTTACAAGACCTTTTTGTGATTAATTTTTGTGTTAGCTCCGTACTTGTTGAGACCTTATCGCCGGAGACGGATATCCATAGGATAAGGTGAGGCGTGCATTTTTAGGGTCGACCTTTTCTAACCTCACCTTTCCTTGTGAGAAGGTAGCATCGCTGTTATGCTGGTTGTCTGAAGGAAACACCTTACGGCTGTCACACCTCTTTAAAGTCAACAGTACGACTTTGCCTTCAGACCTCGGGTTTACTGCTTTTACTCTTAACGCTCTTCAACCGACCTATCTGGCATGGTATGACCTTGAGGAACGGTTGGTCTGGCCAGTGTATTTTGATTGGTTCATCACGATAGGCAAGCCCAACCACCATGTCAATGTAGCAACAACGGTCGGGACAGGAGATGGAACTCGGTTACGCGTCGATCGATTCACATTTATACGGCTTTTCTGGCATTCAACGGTATGCGTATTTAACTTCATTCGATTCGCAATATTGAGCTGCCATATATCGCCTGTTGTGGATAACTATTTCCATCCAACATATTTGGACTCTTCTAGTCAAGGCTCCTCATCAACCTCGAGATTTGATTGTAGTTGTCCAGTGCTTCCTAGGTTTCAATGGTTGTCTAACTAATACATGTCCATAATAATAATTATATTATTTAAGTAAATTTCCATTGACTTGTCTAATGATATCGTTCACTGGTATATTCATTTGAGACTAAACATTATTCACACACATGTATTTTAAATTGGACGATTCGGTCAAAAGGTTTTCAGTAACGTTTTACGGAATTCCTATCTCATGAAAACTTAAATGAACACTACTTACCTTTAACCCTTCGACGAACGACTTCAAAAACTAGTCAGCAAGTTACTAATGAACTGTTACATTGAAAACCATTGGTTGAAATTATGTCACACCAACATATTATGAATTCTTACTTTTATTATTGAACGTGTATAATGTCGAGAATCTCCACAAAAGCCTTCAAGTAGAACTAAATCACTTTCGGCTGCTCGTTATTTATGCAAAGTACTGAAGAAAATTGGAAAAATATTTTTAGATGTTTCCTTAATCTGATTAGAGCGATGCCAAGTTAATTACTAATTTTGGTAGGTCTATTGGTTCATCGGGATAAGCAAGCCCGACCACCACGTCAGGGTAGCAGCAACGGTTAAGAATGACATCAGTACTTCTGTTAAGCGACTTAGAACTAAAGTCATAGCCTTCACTTGTATTTAATACTTTCTGATCTAATATTAGAGTTCAGCGTCTGCAATGACATGAGTTTATTGATATTTAATGTTACGTTTGATCAGATGACTCACTTAACTTTGAATGCTACATCTGAATCTAACTTTGCTCAACGTTTGTACTACAGTAACCTACCATAAGAAAATATACAGAGTATAAGCATATCTTACATCTCTAGGATAGGTCAAAGTGAAATACTGGAGATTATTCTTTTAAACAACAGAATATCTAATCAGGTGATAAAAGTTCACGACACATGTTAACAAACCATAAAGTAGGATTCTGTAAAATGCTTTCATTCTACACCATTTAAGATATATCGTTCGTTTTTGTGATAAAATTATTTTAATAGTTCTGTTTATGAACCAATATAAGCTAGACCACTAATGAAAGACTAGAAGCACTGGATTATCATTTCGTTCTAGCATGAGGCTCCTCAGTAGTGCACAACTACGATTCTATACAGGGACTCGAACCCAGGACCTCCGATCTCACGTACAAACGCTTAAACTCTAGACCATTGAGCTGTCAATCAACGGTGTTAATTTTTTAACTTCAATCGATCCATGATCTTGTGCACTGCTGAAGAGTTCTATACTAGAACGAAACGGCTATCCAACACTTGCAGGTTTTCAATGTTCGTCTAGCGTACATCGAATCATGAATTCAATCATTAGATTCACTACAATATCCACAAACTCTCATTCTCATAATAACAAATATATTAACAAGTTTTAGAAAATTTCAACTACAATCAATAGTATTAGTGCTACTACATAACTATATGCTTAATTTATTCATATTAAACTGACGCCATTTTCTTCACATAGTTTTTGAATACATAAATAACCTTTAAGCATTGTTTTCATTTGATGGAGCCACCTATTGAATGATAATATAATTAGGAGTAAAGTACTATATGAAATGGTTAAACAAGGTTAATATAATTTAAAGTAACGTGGACCGATGGATGTATGTGCCTATTCCGACGTTGTAACTGATTGAATGATTGAATTTAAAGCCTTCATTGACAGAGATAAATAAAGTATATGTAGTGTTTATATTCAGTCCCTACACTCAATAAAAGCTATCATTTCAGTAGGCTCGTGATCATATATATATATATATATATATATATATATATATATATATATATATATATAGAGAGAGAGAGAGAGAGAGAGAGAGAGAGAGAGAGAAAGAAAGAAAGAAAGAAAGAAAGAAAGAGAGATAAAGAGATAGATGTGTTGATAGATAGATAGATAGATAGATAGATAGATAGATAGATAGATAGATAGATAGATAGATAGATAGATAGATAGATAGATAGATAGATAGATAGATAGATAGATAGATAGATAGATAGATAGATAGATAGATAGATAGATAGATAGATAGATAGATAGATAGATAGATAGATAGATAGATAGATAGATAGATAGATAGATAGATAGATAGATAGATAGATAGATAGATAGATAGATAGATAGATAGATAGATAGATAGATAGATAGATAGATAGATAGATAGATAGATAGATAGATAGATAGATAGATAGATAGATAGATAGATAGATAGATAGATAGATAGATAGATAGATAGATAGATAGATAGATAGATAGATAGATAGATAGATAGATAGATAGATAGATAGATAGATAGATAGATAGATAGATAGATAGATAGATAGATAGATAGATAGATAGATAGATAGATAGATAGATAGATAGATAGATAGATAGATAGATAGATAGATAGATAGATAGATAGATAGATAGATAGATAGATAGATAGATAGATAGATAGATAGATAGATAGATAGATAGATAGATAGATAGATAGATAGATAGATAGATAGATAGATAGATAGATAGATAGATAGATAGATAGATAGATAGATAGATAGATAGATAGATAGATAGATAGATAGATAGATAGATAGATAGATAGATAGATAGATAGATAGATAGATAGATAGATAGATAGATAGATAGATAGATAGATAGATAGATAGATAGATAGATAGATAGATAGATAGATAGATAGATAGATAGATAGATAGATAGATAGATAGATAGATAGATAGATAGATAGATAGATAGATAGATAGATAGATAGATAGATAGATAGATAGATAGATAGATAGATAGATAGATAGATAGATAGATAGATAGATAGATAGATAGATAGATAGATAGATAGATAGATAGATAGATAGATAGATAGATAGATAGATAGATAGATAGATAGATAGATAGATAGATAGATAGATAGATAGATAGATAGATAGATAGATAGATAGATAGATAGATAGATAGATAGATAGATAGATAGATAGATAGATAGATAGATCAAATTGTATGTAGGATTCCAACTGGTAACTGGACACGTGATATCGATCAGCGAATATCAAGATAACAAAGTTAATAACTATTCATATGAAGCGTAATAAACATCAAAACACCCCATAGATACAGCTTGTGAGATTATTTTAGTCCATGTTTAAAGTTATCAATGATATTCATGCATTTCTTCTTAATTTGCCCTCTCCCTCTCAAAATAAACGTTCATCATGATACTATTCTATACTTTTCATTTCTCAAGTTCATTAATTCCTTTCAAAGTATATTCTCTATCCCTATCTATTTGATATCCTTAGTAATGTCCAATTCATACACGGATGAGACAAAACGTAGTAATTTGATCTATGTGACATACTATTCAACTGTTTCAAATGAATTGATTCTATTCAATGAATGAAGTAGTCGAACGCATCGACAACCTCACTTATCTTGGAAGTCTGATTAGTCCCAATGGGTTGGCATCTGACGAAATCTCTGCACGACACTTATGGCAAAGGTCAGATATTCGTCTGTCAATTAAGAGACGAGTATATTGCGCAGCAGTTCGTTCTGTTCTCCTTTACAGCCGCGAAACGTGGCTATTAAGAGTAGAAGATACTCGAAAGTTACTAATATTTAATCACAGATGTCTAAGAAATATTGTCAGCAACTGCTGTGATCATAGGGCAAGTAATAGTGAGGTTAGACACAGGGTATTAGGTAATGATGATAAATCGGTCGATGAGGTTGTAAATCTTCATCGACTGAGATGGTTGGGCCACGTATTGCGTATGCCTGAACACCGGTAACCACGATGCGCAATGCTCATTAATGTTGGAGAAGTTTGAAAGTAACTTATGGGCGACCAAACCGAAATGTGGCATCAGTCCACGAAATCACTGTCTTCTAGTCTTAGTCGTGTTGGTTGATGCAGACTACTTGGTTGTGTTTCCAGTAACTATCGTAACCAATGGTTGGAGACTCTGTGTGATATGACTGAGAATCGATCACAATGACATCGATATATATACACTCTCTGTGTTCCCTTAAATTATGAGATTAGCATTACTTTATATGTTCCTTTCTTCCAACTAATTCTTTTTTCCTGTATCCTTATATCCTTATATGCAATCTTCCTTTTATATATTACCACGATTGCATTAACTACTTCTATGAATCTGGTATTCATCTTGTTGTACTAATGAGGAATGACAACTTGAATCAATGCATCTATGTACCTGATCCTAAATTGTAACTAACTGATTGATTGATTGATCTTCTTACATTTCTTATATTTCTCATCATCTTGAAATTGATTCCATTCAAATATCGAATAAGAATTTCTTTTGTTTAATCGGTTAAAATCATAACTTTCTATTGCATGATTCACATCATTTGCTTTTCTTCTTATTCAGTTAAATGAATAAACATTCATTCAATTGTTTATTCATATGTTGATTTCATTTGATTATCATAATAATAATAATAATAATAATAAAATCAAGTTTTCTATCACATTCATTTAATTTATTTAATAAATTACTACTGTTATTCAAATAGACTACTATAAAAAAGAATAAAGTTATTGATGGATTGTAATTCAACCAATCAGAAAAAGGCAATTTTAATTAACCAATGAAATTAAAGATTATTGTTACCATGACAATTCTAAGATTTTTTTGCACCAAAGGAAAATAAAAAAACTAATCATGAATATAAACATGTTCATTATGAATTCAATGAGAAATTAAATGTCTTTTTCTAGAAAGAAAAGATGATTAATTAAGTTTTAAGATTAATTATAAGATTGTAACAATGACAAGTAGAATGTAATTTCGTTTAAGATAAACATGAATGAATATTATGGTGTAGAAAATATACGTTTCATTCATTTTATGATCTGATATGATGAAGTGAATTTATACTATGGAATTAAGAGAATTCACTATGTAGTAATATTGAGCTAAAACAAGTGATCAGCTTCTCAACATAGTATCTTATGTTTCACTAAGATTCAAGTATGTTAGAAATCAACACTTGACCTGTTAACGAAGTTACTTACTTACTTACTTACTTACTTACTTACTTACTTACTTACTTACTTACTTACTTACTTACTTACTTACTTACTTACTTACTTACTTACTTACTTACTTACTTACTTACTTACTTACTTACTTACTTACTTACTTACTTACTTACTTACTTACTTACTTACTTACTTACTTACTTACTTACTTACTTACTTACTTACTTACTTACTTACTTACTTACTTACTTACTTACTTACTTACTTACTTACTTACTTACTTACTTACTTACTTACTTACTTACTTACTTACTTACTTACTTACTTACTTACTTACTTACTTACTTACTTACTTACTTACTTACTTACTTACTTACTTACTTACTTACTTACTTACTTACTTACTTACTTACTTACTTACTTACTTACTTACTTACTTACTTACTTACTTACTTACTTACTTACTTACTTACTTACTTACTTACTTACTTACTTACTTACTTACTTACTTACTTACTTACTTACTTACTTACTTACTTACTTACTTACTTACTTACTTACTTACTTACTTACTTACTTACTTACTTACTTACTTACTTACTTACTTACTTACTTACTTACTTACTTACTTACTTACTTACTTACTTACTTACTTACTTACTTACTTACTTACTTACTTACTTACTTACTTACTTACTTACTTACTTACTTACTTACTTACTTACTTACTTACTTACTTACTTACTTACTTACTTACTTACTTACTTACTTACTTACTTACTTACTTACTTACTTACTTACTTACTTACTTACTTACTTACTTACTTACTTACTTACTTACTTACTTACTTACTTACTTACTTACTTACTTACTTACTTACTTACTTACTTACTTACTTACTTACTTACTTACTTACTTACTTACTTACTTACTTACTTACTTACTTACTTACTTACTTACTTACTTACTTACTTACTTACTTACTTACTTACTTACTTACTTACTTACTTACTTACTTACTTACTTACTTACTTACTTACTTACTTACTTACTTACTTACTTACTTACTTACTTACTTACTTACTTACTTACTTACTTACTTACTTACTTACTTACTTACATACTTACTTACTTACTTACTTACTTACTTACTTACTTACTTACTTACTTACTTACTTACTTACTTACTTACTTACTTACTTACTTACTTACTTACTTACTTACTTACTTACTTACTTACTTACTTACTTACTTACTTACTTACTTACTTACTTACTTACTTACTTACTTACTTACTTACTTACTTACTTACTTACTTACTTACTTACTTACTTACTTACTTACTTACTTACTTACTTACTTACTTACTTACTTACTTACTTACTTACTTACTTACTTACTTACTTACTTACTTACTTACTTACTTACTTACTTACTTACTTACTTACTTACTTACTTACTTACTTACTTACTTACTTACTTACTTACTTACTTACTTACTTACTTACTTACTTACTTACTTACTTACTTACTTACTTACTTACTTACTTACTTACTTACTTACTTACTTACTTACTTACTTACTTACTTACTTACTTACTTACTTACTTACTTACTTACTTACTTACTTACTTACTTACTTACTTACTTACTTACTTACTTACTTACTTACTTACTTACTTACTTACTTACTTACTTACTTACTTACTTACTTACTTACTTACTTACTTACTTACTTACTTACTTACTTACTTACTTACTTACTTACTTACTTACTTACTTACTTACTTACTTACTTACTTACTTACTTACTTACTTACTTACTTACTTACTTACTTACTTACTTACTTACTTACTTACTTACTTACATACTTACGTCTGTTACTCTCATTAGAGCATAGGCCACCGCCCAACATTCTCCAACAAACTCTGTTCTGGGCCTTTCTTTCCATTTTTATCCAATTGTTGTTCATTTTTCTTATATTTGTTTACATTTCACTGAGTAATGTATTCTTTGGTCTTCCTGTTCTCCTTTGGCTTTGATGATTCCAACTGAGGGCTTACTTTGTGACGCAGTTGGGTGCTTTCCTCAATATTTGTCCTATCCAATGTAAACGAAGTAGATTATTATTATTATTATTCAACAAACATACAACTTGTCATATACATCACTAACCAAACCAAACATACTCTACAAAAATTGTTGAATACTTCACCTTAATCTATTTAATAACAGAATAATTCAATTTATTGCGTTGCTTGGGTGACTATTTAGTATGAATAAAATTCTGGATTAAAAAAATTCTCTATTGCATTAAATAACAGGTGAACTAAGCCATTTCCCATTGAGAAATGGACAACCTACAGTAAAGAATATATATAAAATATCAGTAAGGTACATTGCATAAGTTAGATATCTCAAATGTGAACAATTAAGAAATCTGGACTCATTACTTCCACCCATAAAAACATAAGTATCCATAGTTCGAACAAATATAAGGCGACAAGTGCACACTACTGCCGTTAGAAGATTTATTTGGTATTCTATTAGTAGTAGTGTTGTATTCAGGAATCCTGATGTAGTAATCTTGATCCTTATTGTTTTGTTCTTCTTCACTATGCATATAATTCACTTAAAAATAACTATCAGTGCTGAAGTTATCAAACATTAATGGCTTGTTAAACGTTTCACTCACATAGTTTTCTGTGTTAACTTGTAACGAAGAAGAATAAAAATTTGAATAGTATAGAATGAATCTATTTTATTTCAAAAGGTTCTTAACAGCTACTTACAACGTTCAGTATTTAGAAATCCTGGTTGCAAAAAGCATTAAGAATGTTTGTTACAAAGAAACCTGAAAGTATTTGACTGATAAATAACTGTTCTATTGAATATCATTGATTTCACTGTGTTTCGGTTACAGTTGATTTACTTTTATTGGTTGAATCCATGAATTTATGTAAACTAGATCACCAATGAGAACTTAGAAGCACTGAACGGCCATCTCGTTCAAGTATGGGACTCCTCAACAGTGCGTATTCATGGTCTCACACACGGAACTCGAACACAGGACCTTCAGTCTCGCGCGCGAACGTTTAAATTCTAGATCATTGAGCCAACATCCAACGGTGTTAATGTCTAACTTTGATCAATCCATAAACGTATGCAACCCTATATCCATTGTCTGAAGTGGATAACTATCTCCATACGACATGGGTTGAACTCGATTTGTTTTACTCAAATTTTGAAATTGTTTGTTTATAAATCTGACCTCGAACAGTTTTGGTTTGGTATTTTAACCATTTTACTCTAAAAATCAAAAAAAAAAGGGATTTGTTATGTAATCGTTATAAATATTATGAGAACAATCTATTTAGTTTGGCTACTTGTAATTTATGAATAAACATTTGTGTGTGAATTGAAGTTTCGTTTTCGTCACTTATTCGCTTATTAATCCTGACTCTTATATGATCGTATGCGTGTTAATTACTTACCTAATTCATTATGTGTCTGAATATAAATATTGAGTAATGCTTGATCGAATTCAGTTGACTCACTCGCCTTCTCCACTGCGTGTTAGTTCGCTTCACTCTCTCCTCTTCTCTTCATTTCTCTGATCGTCTGTCCGGATCAACGATTGTATGAGATATACTTATTCGAAATCCATTCTCATATTTAACTTAGTTAATTCCATTATTCATCAACAGAAGTGAATTTGATAGTTATGTACGAGGGTAGTCCGAATGTATATCACGATAGTAATCATTCACACAATCCAACTGGACTCAGATACCGGGTCACCTAGGTTGATGAGCTAATCGAAACCCCATTGATAACATAATCGTCCGATCTAATTTGTTTTCAAAATGAAGTGCCTTATTAGGACTAGACCAAAATTTAGAAATAACATGCTTACACAAACAAATATTCATGGTAATTATTATGATTTCAACTTTAAATAGTGTTAAGTAGATGTAAATTGATTTAAGACACTAAATAAAAATATTGCAAATATATATGTGATATGCAAGAACACTGTACAATATGGATATTAACTTCACACCAGTGAGCTAGGAACAAGTGATTACATAGTGAACAAACGCTAGTAATATGTAAGAATGAAATAATATGGGGATATTTCAATAGTTGAGATCATGAGTCAAATGAAATTAGACCACCATGGAAAACCTGGAAGCACTGGTTGGCCGTTTCGTCCTAGTATGAGACTCTTCGGCAGTGCGCATCCACAGCCTTGATCCCCGCGTGATTCGAACCCAGGACGTATTAGTCTCACGCGCGAGCGCTTAACCTCTTGACCATTGAGCTGGTCGGCATCCAACGGTGTTAATGTCTAATTTCAACCAGTCCACCAGTGGAGTTAAACCGGGTCTTTTGTGAGATGGTAAGTCACTAATGATAATGATGGACGATGTCGCAACTTCTTATATTGGTTGAGTTTAGACATTAACAGTATTGGATGCCGGCCGGCTCAATGGTCTAGTGGTTAAGCGCTCGTGAGCAAGACTGATAGGTATGGAAAAAAGAGGCATGAAGAATTCAGAAGATTAGAATTTGGGAGAACACAAAGAGTGGATGCACCTGCGTCACCTGAGTGATTTCATTCAAGGTCTCTATCCATCGATCGCTATCGTTTTATACTTTTTAGCTTAATTTCTTTCATGTTCTTTCTTTCTTATGTATTTTACATTATACTACTGAATAATATTCATTATTTAATGTTATTAGTAGTCATTTTGGAACTTGTAGTGATGAGACTATTATTTATGGACATCCTTAAAGCGATGCCTAAGTGACTTTGAGAATGTCCACCCACGAACTATAGTTAAATGAGGGTTTTAAACCTGTGTGAAGGATAAGGATTATGATTTGCATTTTATGTTTAGGGATACGGATTAGACTAAGGGTTTTCATCACGAACTGACGTCAGCTAAAATGCCAAGACGCTATTTACCCAAATGGATAAAGAATGTTGAAATCCTGTTTTTTTAACATTAACACCATTGGATATTGTCTCAGCAGTCTAGAGGTCAGGCATTCACATGTGGAACCGAAAGTACTATACTCGAGTAGTGAGCGTGGGATCGTAGATGAGCACTGTTGAGAAGTCCAATACTAGGACGAAATAGCCATCCAGTACTCCCAGGTTTTCAATGGTGGTCTAACAATGATTGATACTCACTATGTTTTGAATAAGTACACAATTCCTTGGGGTAATCAACATTTCTATCCATAATTGTTACGTAACGAGGTATAGATTCGTGAATACAACATGCTCAATGAGTCGAATTTACCTCAAATCAAGAAGTCAGAACTTAAAGAGAATCATGAGGTAAACAGATCTCCATTTTTTTTCCGTACATTTGACCTACCATTATATGATTGTGCGTTTTTTTTCTTGTTCCAGTTTTCTAGAACTTTCTCTGTTGTTCTTAAACATGAGCATGACATGGTCATCGAGTTAACTAATTTTAAGCTTATATTCTTTTTCTTAACCTATGATCCTATACAGTTAGTCTTTTATTGATAATGCGTAACTTCATTAAGTGACTCTTCGACATTAGAAAACTTCAATATGGTTGCATCAGGTCTATCTTCAAGAAGTTTAATTTGAGATTATAAGATGCTTAATTAAAATCATAATAGTGAAAACTTCCATTTTGACATTTGGTAAATAAAGAAGAAACGAATCAAGCGAAGAAATTTCTTTTCAATTAGTTTATCATCATGTTAATGTGGGTACCCGATGAAATTCATCGACAAACACATGGAGGAGATGAAAAGAAAAACAATGATACCTACCGTTTCTAAGAAAGTATTGTTCATAAAATTACAATTCCTAAAGGACACTATTGAGGAAATTGCGACTTAGAGACTAAGAAAAGCGGTATAAAAAACATTTATGGCAGCCTGACTAAGTGCTATCTTCTGCAACCACCCCACAATAAGAACGGCCAATAAAGACAGGTTACCTGAATTCTCCAAATCCATGTGTATTTATCAGTTCAACTGCTCCTGTGGAGCTAGTTTTATAGGGCGTACAATTCGGCAAGTTCGTCATCGTATAACAGAGCACTATCCATCGTGGTTGAGCAAAGGACGGGTAAGAGTGATTAAGAGTTCTATTCTCGCTCACTTGGTTGACACAGATTATCAAGTTGAACTGAATACAGCTTTTAAGGTTATCCACCATATTCCATCAAATTTGCCACATGGTTTATGGGTGCGTCTTTTGCATATTGCTGAAGCCATTGCAATCCAAATTCATAAACCTAACCTTTGCATCCATAAGAAGTTTGTACAACCACTTTCACTACCTTGGCCATCGGTATAGGGGCGTTTATAGCAGAACCGTTTGTGCACTTCCATTTTTTGTTTGTTTTTTTGAATTTTGTATTTTTTCTCAACATTCATCTGTTGATTCTTACATAACTACTATTCTACTGACACTTCATTAAAATACTCAGTTCCTTCTACTTTTCTTATATTATGAAACATAGCAACTGCTTGATGCAGTTGCGTGCTTTCCTCAGTGTGTGTGCTATCCACTTCCAGCGCTTCTTCCTGATTTATTCCTCCACTGCGATCTGATTTGTTCTTTCCCACAGTACGTTGTTGCTAATAGTGTCCGGTCAACGGATCCGAAGAATTTTACGTGAACGACTGTTAATAAACACTTGTGACTTCTGGATGATGACTTTTGTAGTTCTCCAAGTTTCTGCCCCATACAGTAGAACTGTCTTGACATTTGTATTGAAAATACTGACCTTGGTGTTGGTTGACAGTCAGCTATTTTGATTTCCATATATTCTTCAGTTGTAAATACACTGCTCTTGTTTTACTGATCCGCGCCTTCATATCTGCATCAGATCCACCTTGTTCATCAATGATGCTGCCTATATATGTAAATGTTTTTACATTTTCCAAATCTTCTCCGTCAATTGTGACTGGATTGGTGCGTGCTGTGTTGTATCGGAGAATCTTGCTTTTCTCTTTGTGTGTATATTGAGACCTACTGCTGTTGAGGCTGCTGCTACACTGGTCGTTTTCTCCTGTATTTATTGTTGTGATTCCGATAAGAGGGCCAGATCATCTGCGAAGTCCGCCTAGAGTCCCTCCGGGGGCTACTGCCGGTCCCAAGCCTGGATAAAGGAGGAGGGTTGGGCATGGGGTTAGCGATCCCATCCCGTAGAAAACTAACTCGCTAACGTATCCAGTCGATGAGTACTATTTTATTATTGTATGTATATAGATGTAGAATCGTAATAACTAATAATGATCATTGATAAATTTAACCTAGAAAATATCTGGTACCTTAATCACCTCAAAATCTGTTGCCATCATCAATAGTATCAACCTTTTCTTGTAATTAAACGCGAGTTATCATTATTTCATCAATAATTCATTCATTAATTTCATTACTCTAAATCAATTATCATTTCAGAAGGGATTTTTTTAATGTGCATATGATAGTAATTTTAATAGATGAAATCATCAGTCCATTAAGGAATGTAGAAGATTTGAAGTTCAGGTGGATAGAGTTTGTACTACTGATGATATCATTTAAAAGAATGATAAAAACTTCACAACCAAACCATCCAAATCAGAGAAAAAATCTCTATCAAAATCAATTGAAGAGTCCTAAAATAGAACAAAATATCTATCCAATACTTCCAGGTATTCCATGATGATCTAACTTCAATTAACTCATGATCTCAATTACCGTTTGTTTAGATTATAGCAACTCATGTGGAATTGAGTTTGTTCTCATTTAACTCAATTAAGCCTTTTTGTTAACTTATTTAGAGGACAAAGTCATCCATACTATAACAACTTATTGTGCCTTTATTATTGTTGTGCTTGTATGAAATATGTATGCTTGAACATTGTTTACCGCCTACTCATATATCCATTGTGCTAGCTTTATTATTAACGGCTTAATTGATTCTATGATCCATTCATTTCCCTATATATTTATACATGTGCATTTACACTCTACACACTCTACACTCTCGGTTCACTGATTCATTCATTTGCCTCTCCGCTTTGTGGTCTGACTTATCTGCTAATAAAACTGTAGTCGCTGTTTCTCTTTACCTTCTGATTTCAAACACCGTTGAGGATTATATGATAACGGTTACGAGGGTGAGTGGTCAACGATGCACAGCCACTACAAGATTATGTAATTTATTGATTTTATAAGTTAATTATTTATTTTTTTCTTTAATTTGTTTTCTATTCATCAATAGATCCAAATATATACGCATCATTTGATGAATTCAGTATCAATGGTATGGATAATCAAAAGAATTTTATTAAAAATCAATCATCTTCACATAAAACTTCTAGTAAATTATGTGGTTGTTTCACAAGAAGATAATAAAGTGAGATATTTATTTGGAAGAAAGCATTTATTATAACAAATGAACATACTACTTACTTGCTTACTTACTTACCTACCTACCTACTTACTTACTTACTTACTTACTTACTTACTTACCTGCTTACCTACCTACCTACTTACCTATCTAGCTACCTAGTTACCTACCTACTAACCTACTTACTCACTTGCCTATCTACCTACCTACTTACTTATCTGCTTACCTACCTACTTACCTACTAACTTACCTACTTACCTACCTATCAACCTCCTACTTGCTGACTTGCTTACTCACTTACTTACTTATGCCTGTTACTCCTAATGGAGCATAGGCCACAAACCAACATTTTCCAACTCGCTAAAAAGGCGCCAACTAGAAAAAGCAATTCAAATGCACATATAAAATATATATATTGATTGTTGAATTACTGGAATTGGGATTTCTTTTCTTCATTTGAACATGTAATGCATATACATAATTAACGTTTCCTGTTATTATTATTATTATTGTCATTGAGGTTAATCAATTGAATAATTCATTGTTATTTGATTAATTTAAAAGTTGAATTCATGAGTCCATTGAAGCTGGACCACCATGGAAAACCTCAAAGTACTAGACGGCCATTTCGTTCTAATATGAGACTCTTCAGCAGTGCACATTCACAATCCCGCCACGCGAGATTTGAGACTGACAGATCCTGGTTTCGAATCTCGCGAGGGTGTATCGTGAATGAGCACTGATGAAGAGTACCATAGTAGAACGAATCGGCTATCTAGTACTTTGAGGTTTTCCATGATTGTCTAGCTTCAATGGACTCATGAATTCAACTATTATCTTACTATAATATTCACAAAAACCCATCTTTGATTTGATTACTTGGTTGAGAAATGACTGTGATCATTTTTAATGATGTTTTAAAAATAATTGAGATATTTTGAAAAGTTTAAGTAATAAGATAGTAAATAATAGAGAAAATCTGTAGCTTAACTATATATATCTTCGTTAGCATTGTGTTACTAAAGGTGAATAATTTACTTACTAGGCTTCAGTGTAGATGCCATCGACCTGACTCCAAAGAATCAACAATTTGAGATTTCAAAAAGAGCAAGAACAAAGATTGGTACAGTTTGTTTATGTATTTTTGGTAAATGAGATCCACGAAGTTGTAGATTATTGTAAGTGGAATTATCGATCATCATCTTCTTCAGGAGATCCCTGAATACTTTTGCGATTCCTTTTTTTCAGCTGAATCAGTTAAGTGCTTGTTACTTTTATCAAACTTAAATCTCATGTGGTCACATAAAATGGACTTTATCTTAGAGACATAATCTGTTTTGTTCATTAGAACAACAGTTGAACCTTTATCTGACCATAATATCATTAGATAATCATTTCGCTTAATATTTCTTAATGCTGTTAGGTGGTCTTTGGATTGATAAGTCTTGCGGATTTGAACGCTATATTCGTCTCCTAAGCTATTCTGTAACTTCCAAACTAGAACTATACGGCGACCTGAACATGAGATAGAAGACTCAAAGTATGCGAGAAGTAGTTTACTCGAAGGTTCATTTTAATATAGAAAATACAGGGTCTTTATAATATTTTAAATGTCCTTGGGTCGCTGGAATATTCTGGAATGCTACTAAACATATTAGCAGTGTAGCAGCCAACCAATCAGAGCCTCTGCATGTGACGTTTCGCTTCCTTGATATTTCTGGCCAAGACTCCAAGTGAACGCTGATTGGACAAAACGCTTCTTAGTGCTTCCTGATGCTTGCTTGTCTTTTGCAAGCAATTTTCTGGATCACCCCAACAGGATAAAAGTTTAGACTGTGGTGTGGGTGAGACGAGATATCGCTTTGCGATATCATCTAATTTAGATTTAAATCAGCTTCTCTTCTCGTCACTAACTGGGTCCAACTCTTCAATTTGATCGAGTAAATTCTCAATTTGAGTTTCTGTGTCGATTCTGTCGGTATGTATTTCAGGGATATGGAATTTAAATCCAAGCAATAAAGCTTCTGCACCAATCTTTGTTCTTGCTCTCTTTAAAGGAACTCTGTGTATGAAATTCGCGATTTTTTCACGATGTTTTATAAGTTAGATATTGTCGACCAACCACTTTTCCAACAATCAAAAATCAAAAATTGTAACGTCTAAGATCCAAATATTTCGATCTGAAAACAGAAAACGATCCAAAAAAAATAGGGATACATTTTATTGTGCTAAATCACTGGATTCTCTTGTATAAAGTACGAAGATTCGTTGGGTCATCCATAATTGACGAATATTTCTTAATGATATTAAAGTCCCGTGACTTCCGAAGAATTTTGGCTTTCATCCTAAGGCATCATAATTCTTCCTTCAACTCTCAGGTTTAATTTGTTTAGTCTGGTTGGGTTTTTTTAGCAAGATTTTCCTCTACATAATGGAATTGCCGACCCCATGCCCAACGTTTCTCCTCTATCCGTGCTTAGGACCGTCAAAAACTCCAGGAGAACTACAAGCGGAGTTAAAGCATAAATTGGTGCATGAATATTTATGATACTATTGAGTAATAATAAAGCATAACAAAATGTCCAAAATAATTCATCAATACTGTCGAATTATTACACAGTCGAATACTGAGAAGTGGTTAAAAATCAAAATCTGTATCTGGAGTAAATGTTTTTTGGGTTCAAAAATTGGTGGGAGGTTGAAAACAGCAATCTGTTTATAATAATAGGTCATAAACCAAACGAAGGATCAAGGATTATCTTAAAAACCAGTACCAAACTATCTTCTTACTTCGTAGGAGAATCCATTTTCCTTTAACGAAATAAACATATGGAATGACTCAATTTCGGTTTTTCATTTCTGCCTTATGACAATCAGTGTGTTCACCACCACTACACTTCTGTCCATCTTTTTATTCTGAATAGTTAACTATGATCAGTATAATGAGCTTACTTACGTTATTCAGTAACCACTATCAATCTATGAGTGTAAAATACAGTTATGTGGTAATTTAACTCATAGCTTTACGTGAAAGCCACATAACCAGATGAATCTGTAACTTGAACTAACTTAACACAGTTATAAATCTCTTCTGCTACTTTCATACATTTGAAAGAACAAATAAACACTTGCTGGGCAGAGATACTTTTATATTGTAGCGTGGAGTTGACTATGAACACCACTACAAGAAAACTATGTGCCAGTTAATCGATAAAATCCCCCGTAAGCCAAATACCAGAAGGCAGTTGATGGCTGTAGTCGAGATGTATTTGTTGGCGATCTCATGGTATCGAAAGGATACCGAGATCGTGCCAACGGAGTACAAGTGTGGTTACCGAGCCTAACCGAACCTGTGCAAGGTCACAATCAATCGAAGGATAATGGAGCAGTAAATTGGCTATCTTCAGCACAACTTCGTGACCAACAGGCAGGATTCCGTAAGGAAAGATCGTGTACAAACCAAATCGCAACTCTACGGATCATTGCGGAACAATCAATTGAGTGGAATTCATCACTCTACATCAACTTCATTGACTACGTAAAAGCATTTGAAGGCGTGGACAGGACAACACTATGGAAGCTTCTTCGATACTACGGCGTGCCTCAGAAGATATTCAATATCATGCGGAATTCCTGTGGTGGATTAAACTGCAAAATTGTGCATGGAGGACAATTGACAGACTCGTTCGAGGTAAAGACCGGTGTCAGGCAAGGTTGTTTACTCTCACCCTTTCTCTTTCTCCTGCTGATCGAATGGATCATGAAGACGTCAACATCTGAAGGGTAACACGGGATACAGTGGACTTCTAGGATGCAGTTAGATAATCTAGACTTCGCAGATGATCTGGCCCTTCTATCCCAAACGCAACAACAAATGCAAGAGAAAACGACCAATGTAGCAGCAGCCTCAGCAGCAGTAGGTCTCATCACACAAAGGAAAAGCAAGATTCTCCGATACAACACAGCATGCACCAATCCAATCACAATTGACGGAGAAGATTTGGAAGATGTAAAAACCTTTACGTATTTGTGCAGCATCATTGATGAACAAGGTGGATCTGATGCAGATGTGAAGGCGCGGATCGGCAAAGCAAGAGCAGCATATTTACAACTGAGGAACATCTGGAACTCAAAGCAACTGTCAACCAACACCAAGGTCAGGATTTTCAATACAAATGTCAACACAGTTCTACTGTATGGGGCAGAAACCTGGAGAACTACAAAAACCATCATCCAGAAGTTACAGGTGTTTATTAACAATTGTCTACGCAAAATACTTCTGATCCATTGGCCGGACATTATTAGCAACAACGTACTGTGGGAGAGAACAAACCAGATCCCAGTGAAGGAAGAAATTAGGAAGAAACTCTGGAAGTGGATAGGACACACATTGGAGAAAGTACCCAAATGCGTCACAAGATAAGCCCTCACATGGAATCGTCAAGGCCAAAGGAGAAGTGGAAGATCAAAGAACACATTACACCGGGAAATGGAAATAGACATGAGAGAAATGAACAAGAATTGGATAGAACTAGAAATGAAGGCCGAGGACAGAGTGTGTTGTAGAATGCTGGTCAGCGGCCTATGCTCCATTAAGAGTAACAGTTGAAAGTAAGTAATTTTTAAGTAGGCACATTTAAACAAACGAGCACAGTAAAACAATCACTGGTACAATCTGTTATACTAATAATTGTTTCTATTATATCAATCGCGTTCTCTTGATAAAAGTAGGTCACCACAAGATGATAACAGAAAGAAGCTAAAGATAGACAGCTAATGACGTATTGGCACACGTATCAATCTCCATATGAGATGGGTTGATAATTCACATTACCGATTGTTGATCTTCTAGGAGTTAAAATAGGCGACATGAAGTTTTATAATCAATCATCAGTACAAATGAATAATTTTAATAAAGTTGAGGATTACTTTAATAAATTTCTAATAGTTGGAAGAAAAAAAGTAGCTGGATTCAGTAGAAGTTCAAGTTTAAGAGGACCTTGACACGAGTTGCATCCTCTAGTTATTGAGAATTTGAAAGCGTGTGTTAATCAAGGTGACAGAAACTATTAGAAAAGCAATGTATAATAACAATGTGATGATACATGTATCTAAGCATTTTGTAGCTGCCAAGTGTTCAAAGATACCTAAAACCATAATAATGTAAACAAGTTGTCAATAACAATCATATACATATGTCGTAAATCTATGTGAGTTGAAAAAAGACTTTTTAAATATACATCAGACAAAAATTTAGTAAACTTTTATGTAAAGAAACATTAACTTGTAATGACCTACTTCTATGAAGAGAATGCGATTGGTATAATAGAAACAATTATTATTATAACCAAATTGTACTAGTGATTGTTTTACTGTACTTGTACCTCATAATCGAGTTAGTCACCAGAAAAAGAGAAATGGTGAGAGTAAGCAACCTTGTCTGACTCCATTCCTCACTTGGAATGCGTCTGTCAGATATCCTCCATGCACAACTTTGCATTGTAGACCGTCGTATGAATTTCGGATGATGTTAACGATCATCTCACCAACTCAAACCATAGTGTCGAAGAATTTTTCATGATGTTTTCCTATCCACACTATCGGATGCTTTCTTACAGTCAATAAAACATTCAATTAATTATCCAACAATGATTCTTTGTGTCACGATTTGGTCTGTACGCGACCGATCCTTACGGAATCCAGCCTGTTTATCTCGAAGTTGGGAGTCTACTACGTCTTTCGTCCTGGTCAGCAACACTCTGTTGAAGACCTTTCATTGTACTGACAGTAGTGTGATGCCTCCGTGGTTTTCACATTTGCTCAGATCTCCTTTCTTTAATACCTTGATGAATTATCCTTTTTCCAGTCCATTGGCTTTTCGTCTTCCTGCCAAATCTTCCTGAATAGAACGTGGAGCATGTTTGGAGTTACTTCAGTATCTGACTTCAATGCTTTAGTTGTTATATTTTTAGGTCCTTCTGCCTTCTCACTCTTAATTTGTCTGATGGCCATCCTAATCTCTTCGATCGTTGAAGGAGTGAGACCTATAGGAATGTCTGTGTGTGTTACTTCGATGTCCGGTAGATTCAGTGGAGCTGGTCTATTCAAGAGTTCTTGGAAATAATCTACCCATTTGTTCCTCTGTTGTTCAATCTCAGTGTTTGAATAGCCTTCGTTGTCCTTAACCGACCACTCTCATCCATTATATTTCCCTGTCAGATTCCTCATTGTATCATACAGGTGACTTATATTTCTTTCTTTTACGGCTGTTTCCGTTGTCATTGCTAGGTCTTTCATGTATTACTGCTTGTCAGCTCTAACGCTCTTCTTTACTCGCTTGTTTGCGTTTGTGTATTCCGTTCTTATTCGCCTGTTGTTAATTGCCGGCTTTCCTACGATTTTGATAGAGATGCATTTCTTATGATGATGTCTCGTGAGACTCAGAACCTCCAAACACGTTGAAGTTAGTACTACTTTGATGCCTTTCCAGTTTTCCTCCATAGTAGTTTCTTCTCACTTCAGCAGATACTGTAAGGCTTGAAACCTGTTGTTGAGAGTTGTCTTGAATTCGTTGAGTTCGTTAGTATATCGTAGGAGGGCTTTATTGAGCCTTTATACTGCTGTTTCCCCAGTTGATCAGTGTTTCTTTAGCTTCAGTTTTATCTCGGCAACCACCAGTTGGTGGTGATCTGAAGTTGTGTCATCATTTCTCCCTGTTCTCACTTCTTGTATTGACCTTGTGAATTTTTTACTGATACAAATATGATCTATCTGGTTCTCCGTGTTGTTACCCGGCGAGATCCATGGACCACTATGTGTGGATTCGTGGGTGAACCACCAGCCGGTGATCTTTGTTATCATGTCTTCCACTGACTTTCTGAACATTTCAGTGATGAATGATCTGGTTTTGTGTAGTGTGATGAGGTGTGAAACATATAGTTTAGTTTATGTGTTTGTTGAGTGATATTGTGCCGCTTATAACCATTTTCTTGAATGCGTATAAATTCGCAAATCTCTCCCCATTGCCGTGCCTTTATCTCAGTTCATATCGTCCCATGATATTTTCATATCCGGTGTTCTCCATTCCGACGTTTGCGTTCGGGTCTCTCATCAGGATAGTCAGGTCTTTACCCGGGCATTTTATTATGGCCAAGTGCAGCCTCTTATAAAACTAGTATTTATCGCCTTCACTTCTATCACTGGTGAGGTCATAACACTGAATGACACTCATTATGATCCCCACTCTTACTTCGAAGCATAATCTAATGATTCCGGATCCATGAGATCACCGTCCTATAAGTGCATTTTAGGCTTCTTTGCACAGCATCAGAGCAACGCCTTGCGTGTGCAAAGTATTTTTTCTTCATGATCAGAGTATAACAACACCTCTCCCGAATCTGATCTTTTCTCTTCAGCTTCGATCCAATGGTTTCCAGTGATCCCGAGCACCTTCAAGTTTTATCTTCTTATTGCCGTTGCTATTTCACTAGTCCTTATGGTTTCCCACATTGTATGCACGTTCAATCTACCAATAAGAGTTGCCAATTAACTTGTCAGATAAGGCATTGACCTTGTGACTTCTGAAGAACATCGGATTTTATAATGCGGCGTCATAGCTCTTCAGTGAACTCTGAGGGCGAATTTTGAATGATTTTATTTATTTATTTTGGTTAGCGTTTTTTAGAAAGGTTGGTTTTTACAGGTTGGTGTTGCTGACTCCGTGCACAGCCCCCTCGTTTACTCAGGCTTTGGACTGGCAGTAACCCTAAAAGGGCTACAGAAGGAGTTGAGTTATGGCATTGCTTAAAAAGAAACAACTAGAAAAGAGACTCGGATTAGAAAGGGAGCTTAAGATGTCAGTGATACAAGCTGAGGCTGGGCTTGTTAAATTAAAATGTAAGATTTGAAAGGAAGATAACCAGCTGCATATAGATAATGTTGATGTAAATACTAAGGTGGAAAGCAATATCTAGTGTATTACTGATTGTGGTTCTCGTTCTGGAGAACCACTCAGGATTCCGAAAAGCAAATGGGTCGATAAAATTAAGGTTACGTTGAATACTATGGTCAATGATGTTACTTTACCATGGATGGAAGCGATATATTTTGGACAACCTGGTTAATATAGCTGCTGCTGTGAATAAGTTTACTAGCACTGCCGGAAGTAAATTTTACAATGAAAGAAAACGTTCTCATATGTCGTACCACTGTAAAAGAAAGGCAGGGACAACTATTGAGGCCTGCATCCCTTTACCTAGTCACTTGGGTTGTGATAAAACGAGATAAATTTTGTGTGATCTGTCTGGAAGAAAACATTCATTTGCTCGCCAACTAATTATGGGGTCACTCAACCGTAAACCTGTTGGGTGTCCAACCGATGACTTAACTGACTTTGCGACTAATCTACATCATATGTGTATAATATTGGAAAAAGGAATATATGTCCGTCTTGAATGTCTGCCACTGGATTTACAGAATAACTGAACCGAATTAACCGATAAAAACACGATGGTTATCAAGAAACCTAACTTTGAAGAATTGATTTTCAACGTAAAAGGGCCACCGTTGCTCCAACACGGTATGGGGGATCGATACAACGTAGTCTGAAGTTTTATTAAAAAGGTTATGAGGGACAATTCGACAGGAGAGCACGCCTTAATGTAGGTACGCATGATAAGCAACCCATCTAAGTTTGTAAGTTGCGAGTTGTGACACGGTGGCTTTATGTCTTGTTAGTGGGGTTCAGTGCGATCCACGATGTTATTGATCAATGAGTAAAAACGGTTGGGCTACTTTAACATAAATGATTCTCTTTGGGATCAATAACAACCATTTCTGCACAACACATCAAACCTCGATAGCTAAAACAGGAGACAGAATTGCAGGTGACATGATATTTGATGTGGGACAAGCAACATCATAGAACCGAAAACAATAGCTGCTACCATATTGGCAGAATATGATCTTCAAGTAGACAGTGATTCGGTGACCTAAAAAACGATGAAGACTCATCAGTGGGTAAAGGTCATGTGTGAAACCAAATTAACAGAAATTGTTCCAGTGTTTATCGTTTCTGAAGAGATTTTAGCATTTCCAATAAAATTTGACTGCCTTAACATGTGGTCAAAATGTGACGGACTGCAAGAAGCTGTCGAAAACCAGCGTCACGGAAAGGAGAGGGGAAGCAAAGTGAGGTGGTTTACGTAATGTGATTGAGGAAAGGTCACATAACTAGATCATATAACCCGGTCTTAAAGTGTGACGTTGAGAATTGCAAGATTCCGCATCGTTCGGTGTTACATACTGATAGTAGTAAAAACCACGTACTAAATTTATCTAAAGAATGGAACTCAGTGAATCTTTATTTTTGTATTCTTATAGTCAAAATATATGATCTGGAGGGGAGTTTAGAAATTTAACCCCTTCTGGATAGCGGTTCTGGCAATTCTATCTATCGCTCAGGTGAAATGATACTCCGAATTATCTGTTGATACTGAGTTTTTACCTTCAGTGACGTTTACTACAGAAGTGGGCTAAGATGGAACTGAGATATCTTTATGAGATAAAGCCGAATTGGAAGCAGTTTCGTCAGCTGGATATGAAAATCATACAAACTGTATGGACAAACAAAGTTCAGCTGACTTAAGGGTTTCTACGACGCTGGGATTTCACAAAAAAGATCTTTGGGAAATGAACGAAATTTTTTTGGCACGCGTAGCAATTACGACCATGATGGGCTTAATGGAAAATGCTAAAGGCGGTCCAGATAGTTGCTGAATTCAAATAGTGTAGAGATGATATAATACAACGCATGTATAAGGTAGGCTAACATGAACGTTGATGAGGAATATAAAAGTTCCTACCTGGGGGACTTGGCGATACACTGCTACTAGATACGGAAGCTCGTAAATCGAAGCCTTCGTATATTCTGCCGGAACCATATGAGCCATGAGAACAGTTTCCATGGTCTTAAAAAATTTAATACCACTTGGTTCCGTCGATAATATATGTTTTCGGGCCGTTTGCAGAACTGATTTGGTCACTGACTGTTTTAGACTGGATGACAAAACTGAACGACTACCGTTAGCTTACAATGGACTAATAATTAGACAGACTGTATTGACAGTACTGTGAAATATTGACGAAGATTCTTGGACTGAACCAAAAGCCATAAGGTGAAACGAGTCCACCTACGGCTATCTTTTTGTTTTCACGATGTCAGTTGCACTATAGTCAAATATTTAGTACCGCTAATACTAAATGAAGACTAAGACAACTTCTATTCTATCTATCCGTCGGTTCTCTCTAAAGAAAACTGTATCATCTGAGAGACCACCGTTGCCATGACTAACACAGGCCATCAAGCCTCCTATCTCTTCTGAAGTAAAACTGAAATATAATATATGATCCCGTAAAATCTGTAAGAAAACCATAGCCAAATCCCGTACTACTTACGAACGACAGTTATTATATGATAGCCATACTTTTCCAAAACGACTGTTTTCGTATGTTAAACGGCGAATGAAACGTAGTGATGGTATTCCCCCGTTACTGTTACACGAAAATTCAGATTGACTAGCTGAATCAGATCGGGCAAAAGCTGATACTTTTTCAAACTATTTTAGCGAAGTCTACTCTACGTTTATAGTAACAAATACTTGTCCCACTCACACCGAGATACCAGCCATTGAATATGTACAGGTGACTGAGGAAACTGCCCCTCCGTTAACAACTAACCTCCAACTTTGCAAGATACCGGGCCCTGACAGGTTACATCCACGGCTGCTGTCATCTCTTGTGGACATTATTTCCAAACCGCTTGCGACACTCTTCAACATGTCCCTTTCACTCGCTCAACTCCCTAGAGATTGGAAAGACGCTCTAGTCAGTCCTATATTTAAGGACGGTCAGCGACAGATAGTATCTAACTACCGGTCTGTCAGTCTAACTAGCACAGTCGTTAAGTTACTCGAAAAGATAATTCGGGTTAGGTTGCTAAGCCACATAGACTCACACAATCTGTTAGCTCCTGAACAACACGGATTTCGTAACAAGCGTTCTTGCTTGACTAACTTGCTTATTGCGAGGGAGGATTGGACAACAGCTATAGATCACGGTCTGTCTGTCGACGTGATATTCATAGATTTTAGCAAAGCGTTTGACAAGGTTTCACACGTAGGTCTTATGCAGAAGCTCACGAGCTTCGGAATAATAGGTACTGTACATGAGTGGATAGAAAATTTCTTATGTGATCGCAGACAGAGAGTGAGGGTCAACGGAACGCTATCCGATTGGAAGCCGGTCAAAAGTGGTGTACCCCAAGACACCATCTTAGGCCCTCTGCTCTTCCTTCTCTACGTTAATGAGTTACCCTTGTTACTTAGGTCGTCGACATTATTGTTTGCGGATGATGTAAAAATCTGGAGAACAATAAAAAGTGCGGTTGATCATCTGGATCTTCAGGCTGACTTAGACGATTTAGTTAGATGGGCTCGAGAGTGGGGCTTAGAAATCAATGCTAGGAAGAGTGTGCTAATGCACATCGGTCACGGTAATAGTTACCGTTACACTATTGAGGGTAAACCTATTCCAAGCGTTCAAGAGCATAAAGACTTAGGAGTAGTATTAAGTCATGATTTAAAAACAACTACGCATTGCAACGCTGCCACTGTCAAAGTTTTTCGCGCGTCACGGTCACTTCACCGAGCCTTCAAATCTATTGATGAGGAAACGTTTCGAATTTTATATCCCACCTATGTAAGACCACACTTAGAGTACTGTATCCAAGCAGCTAGCCCATGTATGGTAGAGGATACTAACTCACTTGAGCGTGTCCAGTGTGTGGGAACGAAATTGGTGAAGGGTCTTCCTAAACTCCCTTACGATGAGCGTTTAAAACGCCTAAGCCTTTTCCACTTGTCGTATCGTAGGACACGAGGTGACCTTATACTGGCATTTTGTATCTTTAATTATGATTCGGGTGTTAATGTCTTATCTTTTTGCTCCCTCCAGCACTAATAATCTTCGAGGCCATAGCAAGAAGGTTCATAAACCACGATCTAATAAACTTAAAGTGAGGTCCCGTTTTTCTCATCGAGTAGTCAGTGATTGTAACGCTTTACCCGAACAAGCGATATCTGCTGAACACGGCACAACATGGTTTTGAAAAGGGTTTAGCCTGTACAACAAACCTCCTTATAGCAAGGGATTTCTGGATCAATGCTCTAAACAACGGAAACCCAGTGGATGTTGTCTACATAGATTTCAGTAAGGCCTTTGACAAGGTGCCAACTAATAGGCTGCAATTGATGTTGGAAAACCTTGGTATTGCCGGACCTCTTTTAAAATGGATTAAGGATTTCTTAGTAGGTCGTAAACAAAAAGTAAGAATAAATTCCAAGTGCTACACCGGGAGACCAGTACTTAATGGAGTACCCCAATGTTCCGTCCTAGGTCCTTTAATTTTCACAATGTACGTTAATGATCTTACAAGTATAGTACAGTCTCCAATGTTATTATACGATGACGATGTAAAAATTTGGCGAGTAATAGCTGGAGACCAATACTTATTTGCTCTTCAGACAGACTTAAATAATATGGTAAAGTGGTGTAAAGAGTGGCTGATGCCTATCAACGCGGAAAAGTGTCTACATGCACTTGGGAGATTCAAAGGTTAATACGTACAACATAGGGGATGTATCATTACCCGTAGTGCGGTTCCATAAGGATCTAGGGGTGACAGTGAGTACTGATCATAAGACGACGGCCCATTGCCGGGAGGTCGCAGCCAAAGGGTTTCGAACCCTCTGAGATTTAAAAAGGACATTCACCAAGTCAGATTCTACCATGTTCAACACAGTGTACACATCCTTAGTGAGAACTAAGCTAGAGAACTGCGTTCAGGCTGCAAGCCTCTGTTTAAAAGGTGACTCGGACACACTGGAAAAAGTACAGAGAGCAGCTACCCGCGCAATTCCGGAACTCCGGGGCTTATCATACAAAGAGCGGCTTGAAAAACTGGACCTCTTTACTCTGTCCTATCGCAGACTAAGGGGCCATCTAATTTTGATGTACAGAATACTGAGAAATGATTTCGGACCTAACTTATTCTCTCTCTTTCTTCCCACTAGATCGGGACACCTCAGAGGACATAGCAGGCGAGTAGAAAAGCCAAGAACGAACAAAATACCGGTGGTATACAGGTTTTCACACCAAGTCATCAATACTTGGAACCTGCTACCTGAAGCAGTGGTGTCCGCACCTTCAATTGGCTCTTTCAAGAGAAGACTTGGCACTCACAGAAGCATACTAGAAAAGAAATAACATAGGCCGTAGGCCTTCTGTCCTTACTACACAAATCTGAATCTGAAAAAACCAGCCTCATCTGTAAATACTTTGAAGAAGGAGCTGGGCCTTCACTGGTAAGCAATGTGTCAGGATTAATACAGGTTCACCAACCTAATATACTTATTACTGAAGACTGATTTGCCACTCCAATTTATTGTTATTAAAAAGTACAGACCCTCTTGAACCATAATATATTGAGTGTCAAAGTAGTTGAACTCGGTTGAGTCCTAATAAAGTTTGTTATTCAGTCCTTGTAGTTTTTCAGCACAGAAATGTTATTGGACATTGTACCGGTGGACTTATACCGCCAGTCCTTGTTGCAAGCCCGCCGGCATTTTGATTCAAAATGTCCTCGGAAGCTCAGAATTGTAAGTTGGATAAATAACTGGTTTTCACTTATCAGATTCCGGGGATGAAGGAGAGGAGTACAATAGCCCCTACAGGAAAAATGTAAGTGTGTCTTTTTCCCCAACTTTATGAATATAGCCGCCTCGGGTTCGGAAGAAAAACCGGTACTATAGTGATGATTATTACGAGCCCCCAACAAATTACAAACCACGATTACTGCATTCCCCAAGACCCCCAGTACAAGCAGAAGAAATGTCACCAAAAGTGAGGAAGCCTGCTAAACTGGTATGTTATATCACCAATGTAACTTCGTAGCATAAATCAATGATTGGGCATATGCCCTGGCGTACGCAAATGCATCATCCTGAAAGGCGAATGGCACAAACAAACGCCGTCCGCTTGCGGAATGTTTTAAAGCTACCGAAGGCACATAAATGGGTGTTTTACGAGTGGTTCTACTCCAATTTGGACAGGTAATGTAGCCTTCGATTTTATTCCCCCAGACCTTTATTACTAGGCGAAAATGATTTCCGCATTTGTCTTCGTGAGAGCTTTCCAAACGTCAAAACTCGCCGTTTATCACGTGCTCATTGGTCGTTATTACGTCGTTTGATGGGAAAGCCACGTCGTTGTTCTACAGCTTTCTTTGACGAAGAACGTCGTTCCCTTAATGAAAAGCGTGAAAAAATCCGCACCTTGCAAGCTACTCGGTCAGTGCAACTAGAGTTCTTAAGAGATCTGCCGGACGATATGCACGTTCCAATGCCATTAATAATAGGGACGAAGATAACCGCTAGGTAAGAATTTTAACTTGTTTTCGTCACCTGGATCATGTTAATACAAGTATAAAGCTGAGTTAATTTCTCTTGTTGTTCCATTTGTTTGCTGCACAAAAGTCAGCAGTTATTTACTCAGAACTATACTTAGCAGTCACGTGCATCTTCTATTAGAACATGATCCACACTTATAATGTAAGACCTAACTAGTTTGGTTATAGACAGTGTCGTCAAGTATATTATTTTTGGACACATAACCATTGGTACGACACAATAACAATGAGGCCAGCAGCAGTTACAATCGATTCGTGTGAGGACTGTAACACTGTCCGGGTGCCCAAATCAAAGCAGGTGGTTTTCTTAGAGAGCCACACCTGGATCCTTTGACCTAGAGGTCTAATCCACCAGGCAGTGGATCAACTTTAGGAGATTCAGTCCCATGGTGGCCGGTGACCAACAATAGATCCGTAAGCCACTTTTTCCTTCGGCATCATGGAGCTAATGCATACCTTTGGTTTGGAATCATGGCTTTCCAACTCCCCTAGATGGACCCTCTGTATCTACCATCCCAGCTGAAGCTCTGGACATTCGCTTTTCGTCCTTTTAATTTCGTAAGGAACACGCCCGCTGCTAGGAGGCAGTGAGTAGGACCTTCCTGGTAGTGGCTGTATACGCGTGACCATGTGGGCATATCGAAAGGAAGAGATGACTCCTCACCCTCGGCCGTATCCATTGTCAGTGGAATGAACGATGTGCACCACAAGGAAGTATGGAAGTAGACTATTTCCCAAGTATGACACGAGACGGATCTGAAACTTTAACTGCATCTCTGTGCTAATGTTGTGTGGCAACTCGAACTGATGTACGTACGTACGAAGTTCCACTTTGTTACTAACGGACTGAAACTGTAACCCACGTCAAGCAAAATTTCTAGCTCCAAAGTTACTGTTTGTCATCATATTTCTTCGTGGACTAAATGTTTTTGAAGGCAGCTCAACTATCTACACGCCAAAAAAGTAACTTCTGTTCGCCTAGTCATTCGTTTGTAGCCAGAGTTTCGTTAATTTTCAGTTGATCAGTCGGAAAATAGTTTGGATAATCAGGTGGTTTTCTCGATCCCGATAGATTTGACTGCCTCCTCCAGTAATTTGATTGTAGTAGTACATCTCCAGATTTCTTTTAACCACTTTACTGCCTCTTTTAAGCACTAGTAGTTAAGTTGATTTAGTGTTCATGTAAGTATAACTTAATAAATTGAATTACTTCTGGTGATCTATTGCCGTTTGTATAAAAGTGTTGGAAGACTAGTATCAAATGGAATTCGCCTATTAATTATCATTACCTAGTCGTTATTGGAGCACTTTGTAAATATCATCAGTGGATAATCACAGTAGTTCACTTATTTAAATTTCTGACAGACTGATAGTTTTGACCTTTTTTATGTTAACTCCTTTATCAGATACAGGTTCATAAACTTGGTTTTAAGCCACGGTCCAATTGTGTTTGATTAGTCTTAACTACAGATTATAGAACTAGTTTCCTTCTTTGATAAAATGATTTATCGAATCTCTACGTAATAAGTTTAATAATCAAGACCATACGCACTTACTGAAGTTCCAGTAATATTATAGAAATATTGATTAAGTAATGATTTTTAGAATTTCATGCTTTAATTATGCAAAAACTGACAGTTGCACCGTCTAACGTCTACACATTTTCAGGGTTCGCTACCCAACGGATGGTTTGTACACTGGGAAAGTTGATGCTATCGATGCATTAAGACATTGCTATCGTGTCACTTTCGATAAACCTGCTCTTGGCACTCGGTCAATACCTGACTATGAAGTCCTGAGTATTTTACCCCAAGAAACTATACCTTTGTCTGCATACAAAACCCAGCACAAAGCCAGTCGTAATCTTTTCATGAGTCCCGCTCGACTTCTGGCACAATCTGCTTTACAGGTAATTGATTGATTCGTATTTGTAAAAATAATGTGTAGAATGTCATATATGTACAAAGACTAATTTTGGAAAATCACCAAGGTAGAATCTTTTCTCTTCAGGCGATAATTCGTTTTACTAAGTTTTACCTGGTCATCAGACTTAAATGCGGTCCAGTGTATTTTACTATTTTACTTGTTTAGTTTGCAGTTTCTTTTATCACATCACCTTACTTTAGTTTCAGTGACATTATTGGCTGCTCAACATACTTTTTTCATACAGTGCTGTCCAAAATTACACTGTGATTTGTCAGTACTTAAAAAGTTATCTAGTTTTGTTTAGCCCGACAAAGGTCGGACAAGTTGTCAGATGGAGTCAGTATAAACGTATCTGTGTATTTGTGAAAAGTTACCAACTATTGTCACTTTTCTTCCACATACGCCTTTTTAACATAGCCAAACGTTTTTGCCTTTAATCTAAATTGTGTACTTACCCAAAAATCCACCGACAAGTATAAATGTGTTTTTTTCACACATTTCAGTACGTGCACTGACTTCTCGAGGTTTAAACATAAATGAATCCCTGCGCTTGAAAAGGCATTCGCCAGTGCTTTGATCTATCTGCATCATGTTTGTACTATTTAGCTGAGTATTACAAAATATTGTCGGGTGTAGAGCTAGCTCACATACAAATTTTTTTTTTAATACTATAGACCGTGCTGATGTCTGTCGATAAGCACGGTATAGTTTAATTAATCTATTTATTTGCATACGTAAGCGTTGTTACAAAGGGGCACCGAATACATATGCGCCACACAAGTCACTCGATTTGTATGTGGGGTATAATATAGCCCGGGTGCCCGGACCGAAGCAAGTGGTTTCCTTAAGGGGCCACACCTGATCCAAAAGGCAGTGGAGCAATGTCAGGAGATGCAGTCCCACAGTAACCGGTGACCAACAGTAGGTTCATACGCCATTTGTTCCCTCAGGATCCTGAAGCCCATGTGCACCATTCGTTTGAAACCAAGGTCTTCCAACTACCCTAGGTGGACCTTCCGTGTCCACCAATCCGGTTGAAGTGCCAGGCATTCGCTTTTCGTCCCCCCAATTTCGTAAACAACAGTAGTGCTACGAGAAGGCAGTGAACAGGACTTCCCTGACAGTAGTTGTATACGGGATATAAACCAAACATTAACTTTTTGATTAATAACTCCTAAACATTTATTTTACTATGTATTTTTGTGACTTTTTGATCAAAACTATCGAAATTTGATCTGAAGTAAGAGTTCATATCAGTAGATAACTGTTACTCCTTTAAGTCCGAGTAGTCTGGTGTCTAACGACATTTCAACACAACTCTATTTGTTTTTTTTATATAGGGCAAACGTCATCATATGCATCATCATAAATTCGGACATGGAATAGGACAAGGTGGTGGTGGGTCCGGTGATTTAGCTGTTCATGACTGCCCTTTATGTCAGTCGGAAGCTGCAGCTGCAGCTAGTGGTGGAACTATTGGTGGTAGTCCGTCGACGAGAACTCCAAACTTCATGACCACCACCTCTACCACTAATAATAATAATCTCTTGTCAACCCCGTTAAAACTCCCTGCAATTAGCAGCGGTGACGTTGCTGCATCAATGGGCAGTGCTGCACTATCTTTAAATGAATCTTCAGGTGGTCGCTTACTTCTCAATGAGGCCGATATATATGGAGGGTATCCAATGAAATTTTTAGTCATGGTGGTAAGTAGATTTTTTCCTAGACAATGATTCTTCATAAGATAAAAAGTGGTACGTAACTTTGGCTTAAACAAATTTTTGGATTGTTCGAATGAGTGAAATGTTGATTTATGGCTGCTGCTCACGAGGTCAAATTACTTACTGAAGCACCTAAAATTTAACCAAAAAATAGGGTTTTTTCCCAGATGATGTGAAACGCTTATGTACATGAATAAATTTCATAAGTGATTACAGGAAATCTCCAATGAATTTTTAACAGTTAGGATCAATTTTCACTCATCCTATCAGTAATCATGAGTTATTTTTCCCCTAGGGTTACATTCATATTGAAGTTGCCAGCAAACTTTAGCTCTCTGATGCTTCAGTCAGTCAGCAACAACGTAGAACTTCGTATGTACATACATCAGTTCAAGTTAGCACATTAGCACAGAGATATAATTGTCAATTTAAATCCGGAAGTGATAGAGGTAGTAAAAGTTTAAGCAGTAATCGGAAAGATTAGGGTTTGAAGATGTTATTTAAGGAGTATAATCCAGTGAAATAAATATGGGAAAAGGAAAAAAGGGACATGAAGAATTGAGAAGATTATTATTTGGGAGAACACAAAGAGTGGATGCATCTGTGCTATTGCAAACGATTTTGAGCCATTTCATTCAAGGTCTCTAACCATCGGTTGCTATCGTCTCACGGATCCCAACCAGGTAGTGTACATCTACAAACATGTCTCAGTCCATTTGTCAGTGACTTCATGGATTTGTGCCATGTTTTGTTCTGGCCGCCTCTAGCTTTCATTCAATCTACCCCTACACCAAGAAACATCGCACGTCGGAGCAGTCGGTGGGACATTTTTTGTCGTTTTGGGCTTTTCTAGAGTCTTTGGCTAAAAGTCACTAATCTTACACATTAGTGACATTTATTAATGTCAGTTCATGGCTTTCTAAAACCTACGACACCTCTAATTGAGTTAAGTTGATGATTAATCATCTTTAGCATATGCCTCAATCACCTTAGCTAATACAATCATATATCGATACCTAACTTCAATATTCCTTGTTAGTTGGTTCTTATTAACGTGAATAATAATACTGTTCATTTTCGTGTTGATCCATTTTTATTTTGGTCAATCTCTTAAAGCCATTAATATAAACCTGTAAATGAGTTACATTACACTTTTATGTATTTTCCTAATGAAAAATGGTTTTTCTCTTGTAGACAAAATTATCCAAAATTCTAGAAGTTAAGAAACGATGTGTTGATGAATTACAAGATTTAAATGATGAAGCAGAACGAAAAGTTTGTAGTGAATTTCTTTCTTTCAATAGTTCATATATATATATATATTATAGATATCTAATAAAGCTGAATTATCCTTAGAATTTCAACATACATATCTCACTTTGGTTATGCATTTAGAACGTCTAAATAAAGAATTAAATCAATATTTAGTACATGTATTACAATATGCAAATGAAGTAAGTTATTGTTTCATACATTTTATAAGGTGTACTTTCTTTTTTAATAAATTAATACTTGGAGTGTGTAAGCAACTCTAAATCAACCATTCACAATGCAGGACCAGGTACATATATTCATCGGCCCAAGTTGCCATACCTCATTAGCCACAACAAGATGAACACCAAATTCATAGAAGTAGTTAGTTCAGGGGTGGTAATATATAAAAGAAAGTTTACATACAGGAAGAAAGAATTAGTTCGTAGAAAGAAAGATATAAAGCAATTTTAATCTCAAGGGAAGACAAAGAGTGTATACACTTAAGACATTGTAATCGATTCTGAGTGATGTCACCCAGAGTCTCCAACCATTGGTTACGATAGTCACGCGGACCTGAACCAAGTAGTCTGCATTTACCAATATGGTTCAGACTAGGAGTTAGTGGCTTCAAGCACTGATGCCACGTTTTGGCTTGGCCACCCAACACTTAAAGACTGATAATTAACAAATACTCGGGACAGATGTAAACCTGATCTTGCTTTCACCAACTTCTACCACGCAATATCCAGTAACGCATTTGTGTGGTGTTCATCTAGTATGATATCCATCATTCGTCTTTATTCATTTAATGTGATATCTACTCAATATAACATTTGATTGCATAATTCGTGTGAAATCCAGTTGTACCCCCATTATTTGTTATATATAGTATTCAGTGACTAATCAAATGCCAATATAATACGTATGTAAATGTTTGTATTTCGTTAATAGGTTGCTGTTGTTGTCAAGTGTAAGTGAGAAGATCTGTGAAAAAGACGACACTCCCATCTGCTCCCAGTCCAGACGTTTAGAACGATGGGCGGAACATTTTAGAGAACAGTTTAGTTGGCCTTCAGCTACTCTACAACTACCCTCCATTCCCAGACATTGTGAATGGAACATTGAAGTAGCTCCCCTAACTCTAGCTGAAGTTCAAAAGGCTATAGTTAATCTGAAACGAGGAAGGGCAGCTGGTCCAGATGGATTGGCTCTAGAGGTCTTTAAGGATGGTGGTCCAATTTTAGCGATTAGGTTGACTAATATTTTAGCTAAGATCTGGGAATTAGATGTTATTCCATCTGACTGGTCACAATCACTTATCGTCCCAATATATAAGAGAGGGTTAAAATCATCCTGTGACAACCATAGAGGGATTAGTTTAACTAATATAGTATCTAAAATACTAGCCTCGATAATTGTCAGACGCCTAACCAAGACTCGTGAACTGCAAACATGAGAGAATCAAGCTGGCTTCAGACCTGGTCGTGGCTTCATCGACCACATATTCACCATTCGTCAGGTTCTAGAACATAGGCATACTTATCGGCGTTCGACAATGGTGGTCTTTTTGACTTAAAAGCAGTATTTGAATCTGTAGACCGCGAGATTCTGTGGCAGTGTCTGTCATTGAAAGGCGTACCTCAGAAGTACAAAAACCTTGTGAAGGCCCTTTACTCGGACACTACTAGTCGAGTCAGAGCTTATGGCGAATTGTCATCTGCTTTTGCAACCTCAAGTGGTGTCCGTCAAGGCTGTCCACTTTCTCCATTTTTGTTTAACTTCATCCTAGACCTACTGCTGGAAATAACCTCCTTCCAGGAGGTCCACTTATCGACTTAGAATACGCAGATGACATAGTTCTGTTTGGTGAAGACGCTGATAAAATGCAGGGATAGAATGAAATATGTTGGAGAAAAAAGCTAAATGACGTCCGGACCAAAACATAATATTAATTCATGAAGTAATTGACTTTTGATCTGAGATATGTCAGCAGGTGCAAGTTTGTTGTTGTTGTCAGCTCCGCTCACCATAATCTATAGCCTCAGATGTTGTATGGCATGGCGCAAAATCTTGATTCTCACCCATTTTTCCTGAACAATACTTTCCATGTTTAGTTTACCGTTGTATCTTCCCCCTGCCACTTGTCTTCTTGATTTTCTATTGTGGTGTTATAATGTGGGTTTAAGCAACTTTAACGGATCCGCATTCTTACTGTCTTTGACTCTGGCTGACTACATGAATATACTTGTAATATCTTTTGGAATAACAACATCATATCTGAATGGCTAACTTATTGAATATTGTTTTTTTAAAAAAACGTGAAATAGTTTATACGTTGTTTCAGGATCATTGAGATTGCTTACTAATGAGTTTTGTTGAACCGAATATTGAAGTTGACACTGGCCTGTACAACGAAGTGAATGCAAATGAATTCACCAACATATTTTTTAGTTTATTTCGATTGGTAATTGCATTCACCTTTGATCGACCATCCCTATGTACAGTTCTGAAAATGTTTTCAGTTACAAAATAGTGTATCATTGTAACAAATAGTAAACTAACGAGGTGGTAAATTCAGTATCGCCTACTTCGTTCGATTTAAACAGTCAAGTAGTTTCGATAATTCTCAGCAGATAAACGAACTTTAATTATCAAGGTACTACGTGAAACCAACTCACACTTTAACCTTTCAATGTATACCAGAATAATGACATATTACATATATTGTTACTACTCTAATAAGATCATCATAGTAGTTCTCACTATGATCAATCTGGGCAACACAGTGTATTCCCAAAAATTTATTCATGTTCCTATTTACAGATTGCTCAAGAACATGGTGTAGCACCGTTAGAACAAGCAGCTGATTTCAAACAGCGTTGTGATGAAGATGCCTACGAAATCGTTACACGAATAAAGAGTATGCAGGTTAGTTATTTAAGTTAATGCTTATTTTTTTCCAAATTATCTCATTAATAGATTTTTAGAAAAATTTTATTACATCAAAACGTTCTCTTGTTATCAGATTTTTATGATCCATAGATGAAGGACGGTTGCTAAATAACAAAGTTTCATATTGTTAAGTATTTACTTGGTTACACCATTCGGAAACTATGCTCAATAATGACACAAAACACCATAGAAGTCGGTACTTTTCTCCTCTCATCCGCGGTAATCTTTTGAACTAACTCGCAACAGTCAGGAATTCAGGAGATGTTTATTCCTTTTATAGATTAACGATAAAAAGTACGTCGGTATTTATAGAGAGAATTCGAAGTATCTGTAAAAATCAAGCTTCAGATACTCTTTAGTTGAGATTATTGGAAACTTGATAGTTTAAACTGGTGATGCTAAATAGTTATTAGTAGAACATTTTAACAGTATTATGCTTTATATTAATTTTCGATTCATTCAGCAATTAATTATGAATCCATACAATGAACTTTCAGCCTCAAAGTTTTTATATGAAGGCTAGTAACACTATCTCTTCACGATCGCATTTTTATTGTGTGGTGTACGTATATTTTGATGCTCCTTTGTACTAAGGTTTATATGTTTAGATGAATGAGCAGATAAAAATACTATCCAATTGTTTAACCTAATGTCGGTAGAGCACGTTTGTAGTGTGCAACCTATAGTTTGTATTAGTATTATTACTAATATTTGACAAGCTCTGAGATATATAGGCTAAATCATGATTTTTCTTGTTTCCGCATCCTTCTATTCACAAGCTTTCATTAAATAAATGGATTGTGAGCATTCCTGAGATCCAGGCACGCGTACCTGACGAATTCAGAAATTAGGATGAAACTTCACATTCTGGATCTGGCTGCTAGCCACAATCCGTCTGTACAACCCAATGGTTAGAAGTTTAGTTGTTTGACCACTTTAATACAACTCTGTGCATTGTAATTAACTTGAATCAATCGGCTTTCAGGCGTTTTATCCAGTTTCTTTTCGTTTACTGATATCTGTTTAGTCATCGTGTTTTAATTACTTGTAGGACCTGAAGTGTTACTGATTGTTAAACTGATGGAGTAACTTACCAAAAAATGTTATATTAGTAGCTGTATTTGTAATGCCTGAATATGAAAAAAGTAGATGCCAGTTTGTAATAAAATTTGGATGTGAAAAGCTTCCTGATCATAAATAAAATTATCCACTACTTTATGATTTCTAAGTTATTGATCAAATTAGAGTCTATCCTGCAAGGGTGTAAGATAGAGAAAGGCATAGTAGAAAAGTAAGGGTAATTCATAAAATCTTACTACTGGAGATTTTTAATGTGTTGAAAGTTCTCTTTAATCATAGGCTGTTTTGATGGCAGACTTTTAAATGGTACTTCTAAAGTCAGATCAACCGCATTCATTAGGGTAGAGATTAGTTTTTTCAACATTTTCGTTGATTTACAGAATAGTTCTTATGTTCATTCATAAGTGTTGTTTAAATCTTCCCGTTCATGTTAAGAACAGTAACTGATTTATCTCTTTTTGACAGATGTGCATTTTGTGCGAATTGCATCGATACCACCGTTAAGTAATAAGAAATCCACACAGAATGCACATATACCAAAAAGCGATAAATCAGTTGCAGTCCTTAACATGAACTACGAGATCCAAACAACCCTTGCAAATGAATAAAAAGTCAACCCTTGTTGCACAAGCTCAGTGAATAATACGTTGGGCGCTAGAAGTGAAAGGTACTGGGTTTGGATGTAAACATTGACACTAGATAGTTGTAGGTTCATCCAGCTGACGAGTTTCAAACAGGAGAAAGTGTGTATGCTGTATTCCACTCCTGTGCATTATTCAATTCTATTCATCTGTCTGTTTCATGAATTGAAATCAATGTTTTTCAAACTTTCTTTTGTTTACAGGCTCAAAAATTCCGAAATTTGAAAACAGTTGATCTGATTACAAAACTTGTCAGTTTACTTGTACAAATTCGTTCATTAAGTGAACATGAAGAATCTACATATGATTGTTCTAGTATACAAGAATCTTTACATGAATTAAAATCAAGTATTCATTCTAGTAATGTTCAGTAAGTTTTAAATATTCGTAAAACAAACAATGAATATTTATATTGATTGACAACTGAGTGCTGTCATGTTTGTTTAGTCTTTAGTTCTGATCTGATTCTATAGAACAAGTCTAAATAATCTAATCTTACAAGAAACCGTCACAGCCCGAATAACTGTGATGTGTGAGACTATGAAAATTAGTGACCGGGGTTTGCATCCATCAGGGAGCAACAGTTCCCTCAAAATTGCAGGTATGGCTTTCTGATATATCCCAACTATCATTATTTATTATTTATTTATTTTAACACATAGATATTGGTACGAGGAGGCACCAAATACATATGCGCCACACAGATCTCATTTGATATGTGTGATGGCTGTGATACTGCCCGGGTGCCCAGACCAAAGCAGGTGGTTTTCTTAAGGAGCCACACCCTGAGCCTTCGACCTGAAGGTCTGATCCACAAGGCAGCGGAGCATCGTAAGGAGATGCAGTCCCATGGAAGCCGGTGACCAACTATTGGTTCACACGCCATTTGTTCCCGCAAGATACTGGAGCCCATGTGCACCATTGGTTTGGTTTAGGATTCGGTTAAAGCGCCGGACATTCGCTTTTCGTCCTCTCATTTTTGTAAACAACACTCCCGTCACGAGAAGGCAGTGAGTAGGAAATCCCTGGCAGAGGCTATATACTTGTAGCCATGTGAGAGCATTTGGAGAGGGAGAGCAGACTCTCCCCACTCTCGGCCGTACCGGGGCATTTGGAGGGCAACTATCACTAAATCCTAGTTAACCAATGTTTCCTCTCAACTGTCTTCAACTTCTTAGTATAATAAATATACTTTGCGCAAATTACCCATTTTATTCGGTTATCATGCATAAGTCCGTGAAACGGTTCCTTTAGCCTCTCTTCAACGGATTACTTGATTGCACACTGTGGTAGACAATGGTTTCTCATCGTAGACATATGTTGAAACCACCTCAATCAATCAATCAACTGACTCACCTACATTTTACTTCAGTGTTGACTCATTTGATGATTTCACCATATCCAGTTATATACTGTAGTGAATAAGAACACGAGTGGGGACAATAGAATACATTTTACACGAAATTACAGAGCATCTCAATAAAATCGGAGAACCATATAGTAACTAGCTAATTTGCAAAATATCAATCCATTGTCTCAGATTTCATTGTTCATGCCTTTTCATACCAATTACGTTCCGTTCCGCTGAAATACATTCTATGCCTGACCACGTTATATTATACTACTTATGTGGATATAAGTAACCCACACCATAATACTACAATTAACCTATTCTTTTAATCTATCTTTAAAAGACAACAAAAATTGTTAATAGAATAGAATTTCCTGTCCATTAAAGATAAGTATAATTAAAAATTACTTGAAACACTACTAAATGTTTTATAGATTCTTACCGGTTTCTCCCGGTTACTTACATTAAAACGGAACACACTTGAACTTGATTCTCATTCATTGGTGGTTGTATTCTAATATCTAACCTAATGAAGTCGTCATAAACAGCAGTTTATTTTTTGAATATAGTTAACTTTTGTTTTGTTTTCTTGTTTCCACTTACATCCTGTTATTGTTGTTATTGTTGTTGTTGTTCTTGTTCTTGTTCTTGTTTTATAGTGTATTTGAAAATAGTGTGGAAATCTCTATTCATCACACATTAAGCGGTCTTTGTACATTAAGTAATTTAAATTCATTTTTATATACACATCCTAATCATTTTCATTATTTATAATAATCATAATAATAATGATAATCATAATCATAATCTTCCTTGTGAATAAATCAACAAATCAATGATATTGAAAGTACCATGATGTTGATGATTTTCTCCCGGAAACGAAAAAAACAAAAAAAAAAACAAAAATAAACGATACACAAAAAGAGGATGAATGATGATTGTGTAGTATCTTTTTTAAGATTTTCGTTATTCATTATTCTCCTTTTTTTGTTGTTTTTTTCTCTTTGGTGAAGTAAAATGTTTATGTTTATATAAATATGAATTTGTTCTCTCGTATATTGTTTTGTTTTGTATAAAAATATATATTGTATTTATTTTTTTCTTTGTCTCTCTCTCTCTTTCTCTCATATTGTTTGTTTCTTTCAACATTGGTACAACAAGAAGGCACCAAATAGATATGCGCTACATAAATCATTCGATTTATGTGAGGGTTGGGATACTACCCGGATACCTGAACCGAAACAGGTAGTTTTCTTAGGCGGTCACAGCCGGTGACTTCGATTTAAAGGTCTGATCCGTAAGGCAGTGGAGCTATATTAGAGAGATGCAGTCCCATGGTAACCGGTGATCAATACGCCATTTGTTCCTTCAGGATCTTAGAGCTAATATGCACCATTGGTTTGGAATCAGGGTTTTCCAACTCTCCTAGGTGGACTCTCCGTGTCTACCAACCTGGTTAAAGTTGCCGGATATTCGGTTTTCATCCTCTGAAGTTCGTAAAGAACAGTAATGCTGTGAGAAGGAAGTGAATAGGACTTCCTTGTTAGTGGTTGTATGCACGTGGCCATGAGCGAGCATTTGGAGAGAGAGAGAGAGCTGACTCTTTCCACTCTCGGCCGTACCAGGGGATTAGGGGGCCTCTCATAATATAATTATTAAACAACTTTAGTGTGTTCAATTTTTCTCTTGAACAATCGATCTTTATTAAGATCACGAACTGATACTGGGTTAGTGGTAGTGTAGCACGTAATATTAGCGTTTACTTGGTGGAAGTAGGAGAGATCTGAAAGAACAATATAACATTTAGGACTGGTAAATACCTTTGAAGTAAGAACGCGGCGCACTGGCACAAATAGATATATATTTGAAAATTGAAAGATACAGTTCAAGTACAAAAAGAGAAAACTTATTATGGAATAGTTTTATTCATCGTTCTGCAGGTCCAGCTTACATAGGGCTTGTTCTCCTCCCAGTACGTTTACTCTTTGTTGCCTTGCAATAACAAATACAGACTCGCGTTAGTAACATCACTACCGTCACAGTAGTAATGATCTAAAAGTTAACTATTCTCATTCATATTCCCTTTTTTTTTTTCTGGTGATGGGTTGATAGATACTAGCTATAATTCATACTGACTGAAGAGTCATAAATTTTCATTACAGTTTAGATTAATGATTATGAAGGAATGATAAGTAAATAAAGTTTGTATGTGGTGAGATAGTTTCATCAAACTACGGAATTAATCATTAAAGGGATTATCATTTAATTACACTGAGAATTGGTTCAAGTTGGGAATATGGATTATTGAGTTTCTAATCATCATCGGTAAAAGGTGTCATTTTTGTTGGATCTTGGTGGTGTAATACATTGTTGAAAAATTTTTTCACCATGACGTCATAGCTCTTTCATTTCCGCCTATTGAATAATGATGCACTCTAACCGAAATCAATTAACCTCGGTCTGTGATCGATATAGATCTTAACTACTATCAGCGCAGGACACATTCCTGTTTTAGCCGAGAAATCCGACAAATCCTATTACTATTTAGCCATGCAGAAATAGTAATTCAAAAATTCAGGGATTTATACACCTAAGTTTCCAGAACTCATTAAATCGTAAATCACAGTTTATGAACGAACAGACTCAGATAATTAAGAAATATTAAAACGCATAACTTTCGTTCATAAGTCCAATAAAACTAGAAAATTTGGAGTCTGGAAATCCAGTTATTTAACAATTACACAATGGAAGAAAATGTAATAGTCCCAGTAAAATAATTCATAGTTACGATTTACCCGATATTTTCTCCGCTGCAACAGCTTGAAGCTAGTTCTAGACGATGTAGAACTCCGGATTCTTAGTTCAAGCTTGACAATATTGGCCCTGGTTGCTTAAGCACCGTACTGTTAGTACTTTAGACTTTTGAGATTATATGGATGGTGTTTAAGCCATGATAAAAAATGTTGCGAAAAACCTGACAATTATTTATTTCACTGGTCACTGCTACAGCCGAGTCTTTTGTGAGATAACTAACTGAAGTTAGTGGTGGATGTGTCGCTCAATTTCCTTTATTAGTTGAAGTTAGACAACACCACTGGATGCCGGCACAGTGGTCTAGAGGTTGTGTCAGACCGATAGGTCTTGTGTTCGAATCTCACGAGGCGGGGCCGTGGGTGTGCACTGCTGAGGAGTCCCACAATAGGACAAAACGGCCATCCAGGTTTTCCATTGTTGTCTAGTTTCAACTAACTCATAAACTCAACTATTAAATTTATTTGTAAGCCGATAATCGCTGGATCATTATTCAAAAGGACAATCACACAATAACCAGTTCTGAATTTCGATGATCGCATAGATGTCCAAGGTATGAGTTCTGGTAGGAATGAAATTTTTTCTGGTCGGTTGGTTAATATATAAGAGCGGACTAACTGTAAAAAGTCACATATAATCTTCGTCTTGCCCTCAAACGCCCTGTTACAGTCGAGAGCGAGGGGAGTCCGCTCCTCCTCTCGAAAAGCCCACATGCGTATACAGCCTCTCTTTGCCTTTTCGCGGCGTGTGTATTGTTTACGAAGTTGAGAGGACGAAAAGCGAAGGATTGCCGCTTGAATCGGTGAATATTGAGGATCCACCTAGGAGAGTTGAGAAACCCTGGTTCCAAACCAATGGTATACATGTACTCCAGGATCGTGTGGGAATAGATGGCGTATGAACCTATTGTTGGTCACTGGCAATCATGGGACTGTATGTCCTTACGTTGCTCCAATACCTTTTGGATTAGACCCGTAGGTCAAAGACTATGGAAGTGCACACCTAGGAAAACTACCTGCTTCGGTTTCAACAACCGAGCAGTATTCCTGCCCTCACACAAACTGAACGGTGATGTGTAGCGCATATGTATTTGGTGCCCGCTTGTACCAATGTTTATGTGTTTAAATAAATGAATAATCTTTAATGTCGATCGACTTACATCGTCCAAGTTGCAGCATGTTCACTAGTTTCAATGGTTCGACATTATAAAGAATCAGTAGGAAGGCAACCCATGTTTCGTACTAGTTAGTACTGGTTCTCGAGTCGTTACTACAACCTGAGAGGAGCAGATGTTCTCTGTGGAGTTCCAAATCGTGCCACAGTTATTACAATTAAATTCCTCAAGTTTCGTTTTACAAACTTCCCTCAACCCATCCCATTTCTCTATGCTCCCTTTTAAATGTTTTTTCGGAATCACAAGCGTTCAACTCACTTGTAGGACTAGTCGGCTACTAATAAACAACTGCTATTAATTACATACTCGTTTATTTGAATTAATGCTAACGAGTTGCAAAGATGTTAAAATCTCACAGTTGTAAAACATCGTAGAGTCAATAGCCACGTCTCTAACCGGGAGATGGTCAAACTGAATGTCAGAACATTGACAGGACAATTATGAAACTTAAATCGATTTCATCAACAAGAATGGCACATGTATCTGAATCACTTTTGAGCAAATTACAAATTAGCAGGTATCTTAGATGGTCAACCATATGTGCATACGTAGCTTCCTACAATCGCGTTTAAGACAAATTATCATTTATAAGCAAAGATGGATAGTGGCTAGCAGTGGAATCCAGGACGCGCGTTTCGTCCTGTTTGGGACTCGTCAGCCGGATGTACCTGCACCTGAGTTGATGTTCACTCTGGGACTCGAACTCAGTACCGTTCGCTCCAAACGCTATCGCGTTATCCACTTAGCTACTGAGACCTGATAGCCACTTGCTTGTGCAATGGGGTGAAGTTTAATTCACTTGATATTGTTTTACTTGAATCTTCCCATTGATGTTTTAGGACTGAAATTGAATCCAGGACGCGCGTTTCATCTTGTTTGGGAAGATTCAAGTAAAACAATATCAAGTGAATTAAATTATCATTTAGTTATAAAACCTACATCTTTATGGTAAAACTTACATTAAAGGTTCACTACATTTCCAGCAGTTCCTTTGATAATGCAATGAGATGACAAAGGTTATGGGAATTATGTGATATATTTGTGCAATACATTTTGAACAATCTGACCATATATACTTGTTAAGATATTATATATGCAAAATAAAAGGTCAACTAGACAAACTAAAAGGTAAGAGGAGACATAAATAATAAAGTAGGCAAAAGTAATGTAAAAACTGCTCTAGTTAATAAGTCAGTAGTACCAGGGTAGGTTAACAGCAGGAACAAATTGTTTTCGATCACACAATAGGGTTTCGGCTTCTCTATATCTAAGACTTCAATAAGCTTTAGCATACGCTTTTGAAAACATTCGTACAAAACTAAAAAGGCTGACTTGAAGTCAACTTTATGACCTTACTTACGTCTGTTACCCCTCGTGGGGAGGGGATAGGCCACCCACCAGCATTCTCCATAGAACTCTTTCCTAGGCAATCCTGACCAAAACCGTATAACCAGTCTCAACCAATTGTTTCGTAATGGATGACCATATTTGTCTCCCCTGTGGTCTTATTTGACCACTGGGATTAATTTGTCTTTGTAGCCATTTGGATAGTTTTTCAGCCAGCCCTACTGGTAGCTCACGATTGCTCCTCTCTATGTACGTGTTTTCACATATACATGTAAATTGATAGACCTAATGAGATATGACACACGCTTTATTTGGGTTTTTGATGACAGACAGACATCCACTTTTCGATAATCATGAATGTAATAGTAATAGCTAATTTAAGTCTTTGTTTGAGTCACCTCTAAATGATAAGCTGATGTTGACTTGTTTATTGGGTGCCATGCACGTCATAGGTTTCATCTTATTGCTACCCTTCCAATGGTGCATAAACATCAGTGATTATTATTGTTTCAGTTAAGAGCTTCATATCTCCTTCAATGGTATCACTAGTACAAATACAACTATCCTACAGAATAAGCCCTTTATTAATCCATATTTGTAATATATTGGATAATGACTACGGAATTTAAGATACTGCCCCATTTATGTCGGCGTTTTATATAGAGAACCATCGTCTCTCCTACTAGTCAGTATGTCTTGAAAAGGAAGTTGATTATTCATCACTTCTTCATATGTATGGTTTTGACTTGCATTGAGTTCTTTTAACAAACGGTTCACATCACCTATGACTATGAAGTCATCTACATTTTCCTTAGTCTATGAGAAATTCTGTGATGATGGAATTTCTTCATTTCACTTCTATGGTATACTGAACTGTGGAATTTCCTATCACATGGGAAGTTCAATTGTTAAATAGTTCGATCATGTTTAGATATCTAAATGAATCAAAACAAAAGGATGTGTAAATCTTTGTTTGTCAAGGCCGTACTGTATGAGTCACATAAAAGTGCCATAACCAGGTAACTTAGAGCTATTTATTTTGGGGATTTATTTACCGCTACATTAGTTTGGGGAGTCATTCATCACAAAATGATTTATGAATTAAATGGATCTCCACAAAACTCTCTTCAACTATACTAATAAATTGTTATTCTACCAACTAGATTTAAATTTCTTAGGAAATATTTTTAGTCTTATAATCAAAAATGAATAGTCGCTAGAAGTGGAATTTAAGATGCGCGTTTCGTCCCAATTAAAAACCCATCAACTGAATGTAACTGCATGTCAGACTTGATGTTCACTCTAGGACTCGAACTCAATACCATTCACTTCAAATGCCATTGAGTTATCCGCTTAGTTTAACCTCCTTTATACGCATAATTTACTTGTTATCTATTAATGAGCTACAATATGAAATATTGAGCTTCTGTTATACTCTGGCCATGAAGGAGAAAATGCTCCATATACACAAGGAGTTGCATTGATGCTGTCCATACAAGCACAAAAGGCACTTAAAGGATGGGAATCTCATGGACCAAGGATCATCAAAGCCTCCTTCAAAACAAAGAAAGAGGGTATTTCAATGAACATCATTCAATGCTATGCGCCTACCAACGACTACAATGAAGACGCGAAAGATCAATTCTACAATAGGCTGCAGTCAATTATCGAGAAGTGCCCGACAAAAGACCTGACCATTCTGATGGGAGATTTCAATGCCAAGGTTGGAACGGACAACACTGGATAATGAAGACATCATGGGACGACACGGACTGGGAGAAAGGAACGAAAATGGTGAGAGATTTGCAAACCTATATGCCTTCAATAAACTGGTCATAGGCGGCACCATATTCCCACATAAACGCATACACAAAACCACATGGACTTCACCGGATCACACCACTCAAAACCAAATCGACCATATCTGCATCAACAAAAAGTTCAGGAGGACGATGGAAGACGTGAGAACCAAGAGAGGAGCTGATATAGCATCAGATCATCACTTGCTGGTCGCCAAGATGAAATTGAAACTCAAGAAGCACTGGACAATGGGCGGACAATATCACAAAAGTTCAATACGGCCTTTATTCAGGATACTGACAAACTCAACAAATTCAAGATAGACCTCAGCAACAAGTTCCAGGCCTTTCATGATCTACTCAATGGAGAAGGAACTACTATGAAAAGCAGCTGGAAGGGGATCAAAGAGGCAATCACTTCAATATGTCATGAGGTCCTGGGTCACAAGAAGCACTATCACAAGGAATGGATCACTGTTGATACACTGGATAAGATTCAAGAAAGAAGGAACAAGAAGGCAGCAACCAATACCAGCCCAACAAGAGCAGAATAAACCAATGCACAAGCTGAGTACACAGAAGTAAACAAGCAGGTGAAGAGGAGCATCAGAACCGACAAACGTAAATATGTGGAAGATCTAGCGATGACGGCGGAAAAGGCTGCAAGAGAAGGAAACATGGGACAACTGTATGACACAACAAAGGAACTCTCTGGAAATCGCCGCAAACCAGAACGACCAGTGAAAAGCAAGGAAGGCGAGGCAATCACCAACATTGAAGAGCAACGAAACAGGTGTATAGAATACTTCAAGGAACTCTTGAATCGACCAGCCCCAATGAACCCACTCAATATCGAAGCAGCACCCACGGACCTTCCAATCGATGTTTGCCCACCAACAATTGAAGAAATCAGCATGGCCATCAGACAAGTCAAGAGTGACAAAACAACAGGACCAGACAACATTCCAGCAGTGGCACTAAAAGCAGATGTAGCAGTAATTGTTAAGATACTCCACATTCTCTTCAATAAGATTTGGGATGAAGAACAAGTACCAACAATTGGAAAAAAGGACACCTGATCAAGATACCAAAGAAAGGCGATCTCAGCAAGTGTGATAACTACAAGGGCATCACTCTTCTCTCAATACCAGGAAAAGTCTTCAACAGGGTATTGTTAAACAAGATGAAGGACTGCGTAGACGCTCAACTTCGTGACCAACAGGCAGGATTCCGTAAGGAAAGATCGTGTGCAGACCAAATCGCAACTCTACGGATCATTGTGGAACAATCAATTGAATGGAATTCATCACTCTTCATCAACTTCATTGACTACAAAAAGGCATTTGATAGCGTGGACAGAACAACACTATGGAAACTTCTTCGACACTACGGCGTGCCTTAGAAGATAGTCAATATCATACAGAACTCATATGATGGATTACACTGCAAAATCTTCCATGGAGGACAGTTGACAAAGTCGTTCAAAGTGAAGACCGGTGTCAGGCAAGGTTGCTTACTCTCACCCTTCCTCTTTCTCCTGCTGATCGACTGGATCATGAAGACGTCAACATCTGAAGGGAAGCACGGGATACAGCGGGCGTCTAGGATGCAGTTGGAGGGTCTAGACTTCGCAGATGATCTGGCCCTTCTATCCCAAACGCAACAACAAATGCAGGAGAAGACGACCAGTGTAACAGCAACCTCAGCAACAGTAGATCTCATCATACACAAATGAAAAGCAAGAATCTGCAATACAACACAGCATGCAACAAACGAATCATACTTGACGGAGAAGCTGTGGAATATGTGAAGACCTTTACATATTTGGGCAGCATCATTGATGAGCAGGGTGGATCTGATGCAGATGTGAAGGCGCGGATCGGCAAAGCAAGAGCAGCATATTTACAACTGAGGAACATCTGGAACTCAAAGCAACTGTCAACCAACACCAAGGTCAGGATTTTCAATACAAATGTCAACACAGTTCTACTGTATGGGGCAGAGACCTGGAGAACTATGAAAGCCATCATCTAGAAGATACAGGTGTTTATTAACAGTTATCTACGCAAAATACTTCAGATCCGTTGGCCGGACACTATTGTTAACAACCTACTGTGGGAGAGAACAAATCAGATCCCAGCAGAGGAAGAAATCTGGAAGGAGCGCTGGAAGTGGATAGCACACATTGAGGAAAGCAACCAACTGCGTCACAAGGCAAGCCCTCACATGGAATCCTCAAGGTCAAAGGAAAAGAGGAAGAACAAGGAACACATTACGCCGGGAAATGGAAATAGACATGAGAAAAATGAACAAGAATTGGATGGGACTAGAAAAGAAGGCCGAGGACAGAGTGTGTTGTAGAATGCTGGTCAGCGGCCTATGCTCCATTGGGAGTAACAGGCGTAAGTAAGTAAGTAAGTAATATGAAATATTAATGAATAGTAACTCCTGTTTATTAACATAATAAATATATGGATTCAGTCATATTAATAATTCAGGAAGGGATATTTTAACCTTGAATTTACTTCAAGGTCACATGAATGCCCGTGTGAAGATGACCACCCACACATTGGCACTACTGACACATTTACGGTAAGATAATAAAATTGATTAGTAGGTACAACTTATATATATAGCGTAGGCTTGAAAATATTGAATTCAATCATATGTATATTGTACATTATACAACTGACCTGGCGTCTAAAATAGGGAAATAACCTATCAGGATACATAAATCCCTTATGTCTCACTCATATTGGTTATCGAATAGTCATGAATGAATATAAATACTGTATATTATATATGTGCACAATTGACCTTGTATTCTAACCTATCCAGAAGTATTTGCGAAATAAAAAAACAAAATTCATAGAGAAGAAAATCTTTTTAATTTGATCATTACAATTAAATATACTACTTACTTCTGATAACATTTGTGATAACAGTAGTAGTGATAGTAGTAGAAGTCGTATTAGTAGTCATAGTCTTAGTAGTTGTTGTTGTTGTTATTGCTGTCATCGTAGTGATGATATTCAAAGTGTATTATCTCTGATGATCAATGTTTCAATGGATTATTAGACAATTTTATTCAACAGGAAACGATTGTAAATTGATTTAAAGAAATTAAAAATCACAAAAAAAGAAGAAAACAAAAAAAGGAGAAAACAAAAACAAGAAAAAAAAAAGAAAACAAAGAAGAAAGTGATTATTTTTGGGAAAGCATTATATCATACTTTATATATATCAAACTATATTCTTAAATAATAAACAAATGGGTGGTATTCATTCAAATAAACGAATTAATAAAACAGAATTAAAGAAACTTTCAGCTAAAACACATTTTACTGAAGGACAAATTAAAAAATGGTATAAAGGATTCATTGTAAGTTGTTTATTTCATTCATTTTATATATATCTGTATCCATCTATGTATCTATGCATCTATCTATCAGATGTTTTATACTATTATTAGTGTAAAATCAATCAGTCAATCAGTTACCATGTAGGACCAAGCACGTATATGTATCGGTCCAAATGGCCATATCTCATTAGCACAATAAGATAAACACCGGATTCATAGAAGTAGTTAACTCAATGGTGTAATATGTTATAACTTGTGAACCTGTGTGCCCTGTATATTGGGTAACACAACGATACCACCAATCGGAGAGCAGCGAATTATCGACCGAACACGTGCGAGCAGCCTAGAGTCCTGATTAGTCTTGCTTCTTGTCTAGCCCAGCCAGTTGAGTCCAGAACACAAATTTCAGCCTCTGCAATATGAATCATTTATTTCAAACATACTCAGTTTATATACCAATCAAACAGACCACCACGTACCAATAAAATAGGAAACAACATTTATACAATATTTGGCCAAAAGTGGCTGTGAATGATGGAGATAGTAATTGATAGACAGGCCATAACTCATGAATGGTAAGACGTATAATAATAGTTTATGGGTCAAAATAAAGCTTATAATAAAAGGGAGATGAATATGAATAGTTTAGTTACATAACAATTATACGATAAAAATATACGCATAGTATTAGTCCATAAATGGATCCCAAAGGTTACCATTCATTATTTTTATCGGGATATAACACCTCCCCTTTTTGGTCCACCAGGGTGCTTGGTACCTGTGTGGTTGCGCCACAGGATTGAGCTATACTATTCAGATTGTAGCGTTAAAGCCTGTACGGTGTCTGGTTCCTCTGCTAAACGGGGTTAAGCTGCACTGTTTGGGTTTTTACGTGAAAGTCCGGATGGTGTCTGGTTCTCCTGAAAACCAATGTAAAATTACCCTGGCCCACAAGGGTAAACTATATAACTATAACTTTTTGAAGATCCGGACTTTAAATTTTCCGGGTTTATCTTCCTCCATGAAACAGTGTTAGATCCTCATATTCTCAAGCTACATTTAATTTGACTTTATTTAAAACATATTTGTCACATGGAACAAAGAATTTACTAAAAGTGATTAAATGGTGAGGATCAACGATGCTTTATATGAGGTCATAAAAGTTTGGTTCTTCTGAAACATTTTCACCGAATTTCTTGAAAATTTGATTTGTAGATAGATGACCACTAGAATAATCAGCATCTATCAAAATTTTATTAGGTTCTTGATCGTCGTCTGATTGCATATAAGGATATAGTACAGGAAGAAAGAATTAGTTTGTAGAAAGAAAATTTAAGAAAAGACATAGAGTGATCGATTCTGAACTATGTCACCAAGAATCTCCAACCATTGGTTACGATAGTCACACGGACTCCAACTAAGTAGTCTGCATCTACCAACAATACAAATATAATGTAATTGAAGTTAGTCATAGATTCAATTCAAAGCCTATAAGAGTACATATGTGGGATACTATTGTTTGATTATCGGTATTTTTGAGGAAATCCTCGTGTATCCTAGAATAACTAGGTGAGCATTACTGAGGATAAACATAGATTATTAGGAGAAAATGATAAATTGAATGATGAAGTTTCTGAATCATCCCTAACTGTAATAACTAGGATGTGAATTGCATATGTTCAGCCACCTCCTATCCCGACATATGACGCATGCTCAAAGAGAAATAACTTGAAATGGAACTGAACTCAATCTAACCAAGATGTTGCATTCATGACTGTTGAAATGAAATTTATTGGTGGAGACAGACTATATGCTCAAAATCGTCATGATTAATCATAACCAGTATTTGAAGAAAATAAGTAACTTGACTCAGAAACTGGTTCAATAGCTCAGATATATTCATATGTCATTTACCCCTACATCTGGAGTTTAAATACTTCTTCATCTATACCTTCAATTCGAACCATGATCTCAGTATAACTGATATTACAGTGATGTAGACCTTTCTGCAGTTAAACTTGTAAATTTTACAGAATCAGTTAGTAGAATCTGAGAATCATACAGTAATTAATTCATTTACAAACTGTTAATCAACTACCTCAAACTTGACTGTTCATTCTGAAAAATGCCAATCAATCGTCTCATACTTTGTTGTCTCCACATCAATCATTCTTTGTTCTCATTCTCTTTTCTTCGATCTTCTTAACCTTCTGTAACCAGACAATACACTTTTGATTGATGATACATACTACTTATATCTATCGACATCAGTAGCATACACCACATGACTATCTAAACTAATAAACATTCATCTCAGGCTCTGTGTTAATCATGACTAACAATCACAAAATAATCTGTCCAGATAGATATTTTTTCTCAATTCCTTTTCTTATTTATTTGTATTCTATAGTGAACTTATTTCATCATTTAAATAAGAATCTTCAGATTTTAATGGTTAATTATAATAAATGTTAAAAGTGATGAAGTGTTCTACCGATGAACTGTTCTACTGATGAGTTGTTCTACTGATGAACTGTTCTACCGACGAACTGTCTTACTGATGAACTGCTCTGCTGATGAACTGTTCTGCTGATGAACTGCTCTACCGATGAACTGTTCTACTGATGAACTGCTCTACCGATGAACTGTTCTACTGCTGAACTGTTCTACTGATGAAAATATTTTGAAATTTAGACAACTGATAATTACAATTAAGAATATAATGACATGTTTTTCATTTTGTTTATAGACTTAATACATGCCTAGGTAGATAGTAAAAGTAAAGGATAGAAGTTGATTGAGAAGATTTTCCATATTATTTCGATTAATAATAATGAATAAGTAACTTTCATTCATTAGTAAAATGCATTTGTAACTGTTTAAATGGAAATCATTTACTTACTTACACCTGTTACCCCTCATGGGGGAGCTTAGGCCGCTCACCATGATTCTCTATCCAACTCTGTCTTGGATAGTCGTTTCCATTTGCTATTCATCCTTCTCATATCTGCCAACAATTCTTGACGAAGTATGTTCATTGGCCTTCCTCTCTTCCATTTCCCTTCAGGATTCCAAGTTAGCGCTTGCCTCGTAATACAGTTTGATAATTCCTTCAATTTGTGTCCTGTTCACTTCCAACGTCTTTTTCTAATTTCCTCTTCAATTAAAAGCTGGTTTTGTTCTCTTCCACTGTAGGCTGTTGTTGATGGTATCCGGCAGTTTGAAAGGAAATCACTTATACATCAGATATTTCGATGTACTTCTTCGAAGTACTAATTAGAGATAATGATTTAGTGAATGATTTGACCATTGCTTATCATAATGTAGTTGGATTAGAATACAATTTATTCAAATAATAGATATTAGATTGGTATCATGAATGAATCAATGTTAGAACACCATTGGAAACGTGGAAGCACGCGATGGCCATTTCGTCATAGAATGTGACTCCTCAGCAGTGCTCATCCACGGTTTCGTACGAAGGGCCTAGAACCCAGTACTTTCAGGATTTTAAGCGAACCACACTAATGAAAATCGATTACTTACACTTATAAAAAACTTCAACAGACTAGTATTAAATACTTTATGAATGAATTCAGGAAGATAATCCACCATTTCTTACTTTTAAATCCTAATCTTATTCATTCTAAGTAGCACTAATCTTTCTCACAGGATTATGTTAAACTTGACGTACGTAATCTACGAAAGCACCCGTATAAAGATTCGGTAATCAAATAGTCGGAAACAATTCAATAGACTTGAAGTATTCCTTAGTTCAGAGGCGTATTATCTGTTCCTGTAGGACAAAAAAAAAGAAAATCTCCCTATAACAATCAATTCACCTTTTTTATGGTTCACTTAAAGTTAACTCTTATGTTTCGTAGTTCTTATTACGGAATAATCTTGGATAGATAACTAGTGTAAAACAGTAATCACTGTCCCAGTGTTGGGCTCCTCAATAGTACCTATCCACGACTTTAAAACTCCATAAAAACTTACTGAACAATTTTATGAAATGCTTACATTATTGACGGATTACTTTTTAATACTCATTCAGTCATTATTAGTGTAGGATCTGACTTACGCATGCATCAATCTAAGCTGAGGATCATTAAATAAACTTTGAAATTTCTTGGAACCTCAAGACCATTAAGTCAGAAGGTAATGACTTTTTATATCCCATTATAGATAGCCCATTATATATTACTGGACATCATAAACGAAGACTGATGTACTTCTAACATGATTGAACTTGTTATTTACAACTAGTCATTTAGAGCTATGGAAATTGTCATCTTGAAATTAAGATGAATATAAATCTCTGATCTATTCAATGGTAATTCAATTGATATCACTTCATAATATGAGACTAATTCCAATTCATATTCTTAAATAATAGCTCTAGCAATGAAGTCAAAAAGGTGAATTTCGTCCTAATTAACACTCGTCAACTTATAACTACATGCAATATTCACATACATAACTATCCCATAGAAGGTAATCATAAACGAAGAGAGACTAATCAAATACAACTTTTAATGTATCAATAGAATGGAATAGTTAATAATGATTCATTTGAGAAGTTAAAATATATGTATATTGTTTTAACGAGTTATTTTCCACTATACAGGGTATAGAGAGTATCATGTAGTTGATTAATAGGTGCTTCTACTAGACTCTAAATTAATTGATTTTTTAATTTTATAGAATTAGAATAAAATGCTACCGGTAATGAGATGCACAATGAACCAAAATTCTACTCTATCTAACATTTTATGGCATTTCAAACTCTAACTATCCTTCATTCATTGCCTCTGAAATTTATCTACCTACCAACCGATTTATCTACCTATCTATTATTATTTATTTTAACACATAGATATTGATACAAGGAGGCACTGAATACATATGCGCCACACAGATCTCATTCGATATGTGTGAGGGCTGGGATACTGCCCGGGTTCCCAAACCAAAGCAGGTGGTTTTCTTAGGAAGCCACACCCCAAGCCTTTGACCTGAAGGTCTGATCCACAAGGCAGTAGAGCATCGTAAGGAGATGCAGTCCCATGGAAGCCGGTGACCAACAATTGGTTCATATGCCATTTGTTCCCGCAGGGTACTGGAGCCCATGTGTACTATTAGTTTGGAATCCGGTTAAAGCGCCGGACATTCGCTTTTCGTCCTCTCATTTTTGTAAACAAGACCCCCACCACGAGAAGGCAGTGAGTAGGAAATCCCTAGCAGAGGCTATGCACGCGTGGCCATGTGAGAACATTTCGAGAGGGAGAGCGGACTCCCACTCTCGGCCGTACCAGGGCATTTGGGGAGCTATCTATCTATCTATCTATATATCTATCTATCTATCTATCTATCTATCTATCTATCTATCCACACATCTATTTATCTATCCATACATCTATCTATCTATCCACACATCTATCTATCTATCTATCTATCTATCTATCTATCTATCCACACATCTATCTATCTATCTATCTATCTATCTATCTATCTATCTATCTATCCACACATCTATCTATCTATCTATCTATCCACACATCTATCTATCTATCTATCTATCCACACATCTATCTATCTATCTATCTATCTATCTATCTATCTATCTATCTATCTATCTATCTATCTATCTATCTATCTATCTATCTATCTATCTATCTATCTATCTATCTATCTATCTATCTATCTATCTATCTATCTATCTATCTATCTATCTATCTATCTATCTATCTATCTATCTATCTATCTATCTATCTATCTATCTATCTATCTATCTATCTATCTATCTATCTATCTATCTATCTATCTATCTATCTATCTATCTATCTATCTATCTATCTATCTATCTATCTATCTATCTATCTATCTATCTATCTATCTATCTATCTATCTATCTATCTATCTATCTATCTATCTATCTATCTATCTATCTATCTATCTATCTATCTATCTATCTATCTATCTATCTATCTATCTATCTATCTATCTATCTATCTATCTATCTATCTATCTATCTATCTATCTATCTATCTATCTATCTATCTATCTATCTATCTATCTATCTATCTATCTATCTATCTATCTATCTATCTATCTATCTATCTATCTATCTATCTATCTATCTATCTATCTATCTATCTATCTATCTATCTATCTATCTATCTATCTATCTATCTATCTATCTATCTATCTATCTATCTATCTATCTATCTATCTATCTATCTATCTATCTATCTATCTATCTATCTATCTATCTATCTATCTATCTATCTATCTATCTATCTATCTATCTATCTATCTATCTATCTATCTATCTATCTATCTATCTATCTATCTATCTATCTATCTATCTATCTATCTATCTATCTATCTATCTATCTATCTATCTATCTATCTATCTATCTATCTATCTATCTATCTATCTATCTATCTATCTATCTATCTATCTATCTATCTATCTATCTATCCACACATCTATTTATCTATCCACACATCTATCTATCTATCCACACATCTATCTATCTATCTATCTATCTATCTATCTATCTATCCACACATCTATCTATCTATCTATCTATCTATCTATCTATCTATCTATCCACACATCTATCTATCTATCTATCTATCCACACATCTATCTATCTATCTATCTATCCACACATCTATCTATCTATCTATCTATCTATCTATCTATCTATCTATCTATCTATCTATCTATCTATCTATCTATCTATCTATCTATCTATCTATCTATCTATCTATCTATCTATCTATCTATCTATCTATCTATCTATCTATCTATCTATCTATCTATCTATCTATCTATCTATCTATCTATACACTAATCTATCTATCTATGTATTTATAATATGGAGTAATTGCTTTACATTAATAATTATTCGAACATTTTATTATGATAAAATTAAGTGATCTTTATTGTTTGTTTTTTCCTTTCATACTAAAACATTCACTTATTTGTTTATAATTTTTCATTATGTATTAATGTTAGTTGGGATAAAGAGTTTCGTATTATGACGTAATAATCTAATATTCACAATGTTCATTAAGCGTTTTGTTACTAGGGGTTTCATTCAACATTCCTATTTATTTTATTACTTAAGTATTCTATATGAAAATATTAGTTTACATTAGAGATTTTTATTACCATTGGTATGTTGTTGTTGTTGTTGTTGTTTTTTCAATTCTTACGGTCAGACTTTATTGAATTGTTAATAATCGACAATGCCAAATAACTCTGGACACATGAATTCAAATGTTTATCGAATCAAAAAGAAAAAAAAAGCCAAAATGTATTGGATAGGAAATACTTAGTGAATATTATAAATAATTTCATTGAAAATCAAGAGTTTATCTAAGGTAGACCATTATTGAAAACTTGGAAGAACTGAAAGACTAGTTCGTCATAGTTTGAAATTACTCAACAGTAGGAATCGATGATTCTGAAAGCGGAATTTGAACTAGGGAGCTTCGGAGCTTCGTGCGCAAATGCTTAATCTCTAAGTCGCTGAGGTGGTATCCAACGGTACTGAAAGGTCTTATCACCGACACGGATTGGGTTACACTAGTCATGGCTTCTAATTAGAACTCCAGGAGTTCCATCTTGAAGCTAGTTAATATCGAGAACATGATTCTTAATAATATGGTGATTTGTGAAAATTTCATAGTTGAAATCACCAGGAATCCCATACTAGAACGAAATAGTCTTGTAGTGCTTCCGGCTTTTCAATGGTGGTCTAGCATAGATCGAATCGTGATTTCAACTGTGAAAATACTATAATCTTCACAAATCGCCTTATTGATAAATAGAAATGAATTTGATTTAAAGTCGTTTGATAAATGAACTCCTTGAACAAATAACTAACCAATGACTACATTCAAATATTGATTGAAGTTTGGATATGTTCTTATGGTCTTCACTTCAATTCAATTGACATCTTATTCTTGTTATCTTATATTCAAACAGCTACAGGAAAGTTAATTGATAAAAGATGCATAATAAAATTTCATGATAAAGTCCGAGTATTATATATATGTATGAATGAAACTCGTCACTATAAATCAACTGCATTGATTATGAGAAGACGTTTAACAGCGTGGATAAGAGTATGTTGTGGAACCTTCTTTGACACTGTGGAGTGCCTGAGAAAATTGTCAACATCATCGGGAATTCATGCGATGGACTACACTGCAGAGTTGTGCATGCATGACAGTTGACAGACACATTCCAAGTGAGAGCCGGAGTCAGGTAAGTCTGCTTACTCTCCACGACCAAGCCATCTAGCTCAGAGAACATAACTTTACCTAACTTTTAATCAGCTGCTCTGATAGTTTCTAAATGTGATTCAAACTCAAGGGTTTGGTCAGAACTATGCGGTAACATCGCTATCCATCACATATCTAAAGTATATCTATGAAAATTGAGTACATCGTCCTTCCTATTTCTTCTGGTAACCAACTGGATTATGAAGACCTCCAAATCTGACGGAAAGCACGGAATACAATGGACAGTTTGGATGAAACTAAACGATTTGAACTTCGCAGATGACTTAGCTCTTCTCTCTTATACACTCCAATAAATGAAGTTGAAGACAACCAGTGTGCCAGAAACCTCTGCATCAGTAGGTTTTAACATACATAAGGGAAAAAGAAAAATCCTCAAATACAGTACAGAGAACACTAAAACAATCATACTTTACAGAGAAGCTCTGGAAGAGGTGAGAATGTTCGCGTACCTGGGAAGCATCATCGATGAACAAGGAGGATTTGATATAGATGTGAGGTCAGAGACTCGCAAAGTAAGGGCCACATTCTTACAGCTGACGAACATATGGGACTCAAAAGAACTATTAATCAACAGAAAATTCAGAATTTTTTTATACAAACGTCCAGACAGTTCTACTGTATGGTGCTGAAATTTACTGAACTACCGCAACCATCATCAAAAACGTAAAAGTATTTATAAACAATTATCTACACAAGATACTCAATGTCCGTTGATTGGATACCATCAGCAACAGCCTACTATGGTAGAGAACAAACTAACTTCCAGCTGAAGAGGAAATTATGAAAAGACGTTGCAAGTGGATAAGACATACATTGAGGAAATCATTAAACTGCATCATGAGGCAAGCCCTATCTTGGAATCCTGAAGGGAAACGGAGAAGTGGAAGGCACAGAACCACCCTGAGTCAAAAAATTGGAAGCAGACATGAAAGAATGAATAATAACTGGAAAGAATTGTCCAGGATAGAGTTGGATGGAGAATGCTGATAGTCAGCCTATGCTAACAGACGTAAGTAATACAAACCAAACTAGAGAAATACATCTCAGTAGTAATTTGAGCTTGGTTACTAATTAACTTAGTGACAATCAGTTATCCTCATCAGACATATGAAAAGTGTATAGTTGATAAATTTATTTGTACATTTTTAGTGTAAAATTCATTAAATAGTAATTTGTCTACCTTAAAAACTACAGTAAATTAACAATAGTTTCATGTGATTCATGTGATTGCCTCGAAATTGCCTTAAATCACAAGCATTATAAGCAAAGATGGATAATGACTAGCAGTGGAATGCAGGATGCGCGTTTCATCCTATTCGGAACTCATCAGCTGGATGTACCTGAATCCCAGAGTTGATGTTCAATCCAGGACTCTAGCCCAGTACTGTTCGCTTCAAACACCATCACACTGTCTACTTAGCCACTAAGTCCTGATAACCATCTGTTTGTGCAATGGGGCGAAGTTTAAATTCACTTTGTATTGTTTTACATGAACCTTTTCATTGATCTTTATGACTACAATTGATCAATCTCTTATTGATATATGTACATACTGTGCATATTGCCTTAAATCACAAGCATTATAAGCCACGATAGTTAGTGGCTAGCAATGGAATGCAGGATGTGTGCTTCATCCTATTCGGTACTCTTCAGCTAGGCGCACCTGAATCTCAGAGTTGATGTTCACTTCCGGAACACATTTTGTCTCTCTCTCTCTAATTATATATTAAATTATTATTTCTTTTTCAATTTATTTTTACAGAAAGATTGTCCTTCAGGTCTATTGAATCGTTCAACATTTCTTAGTATGTATACACAATTTTTTCCAGATGGTAAAGCTAGATTATTCTATGAACATTTATTTCGTACATTTGATCAAGATGCTAGTGGAAGTATTGATTTCAATGAATTTTTAACAGTAAGTAGATTAATAAATTGAATTCTAATATCTGAATATTAAAGTAGAAAGAAGTAAATGGAGATGATTTGTCGCTTAGATGAATGATTTTGATGAAATTTTTTTCGTCACTGAACTGGATGGTTTCGTCATGGAGCTTTTTATCATTCTTCTGAACTATATCATCAGCACAGAATTCAGGTAGAGATGTAAAAAACAAGCTGTGAATCATATGTGGAGAAATTTGAACAATTCACTTTTACGTGAAGTTTATACTGATGATGTCGTTCAGAAGAACGATGAAAGTTCCACAATCAAACCATCCAGCTAAGAGAACAAAACTCCATCAAAAAAAAGAAGCAAGTGTCTTGTACTTAATGACTTTCAACGATTTGAAAAACTTATATCATTTTAATGCAACAACTATCTTCAAGTGTTTATTATTGTTAAAATCTGTATATTGACTAGGTGAATTAGATTAGTCAATCAGTCAGTCAGAAACAATATAAGAAATCAGAAAACATGTACACTGGCCAGAAATGTTACAAACTATCAGTGAAGTTGAAATGATCAACATGAATATTAGAATCGTATTGTAACTTTAAGTTTGTTTAGTTATCCCGTAATTTATTCACCAATCGAATTACGACTTATTCACTTTTGTGCTGTGCCAAACTAACGAGGCTCGATCGGTCTGACCAGCCTAGTGTCCTTTGCTTGCCTAGTCCGTCCAGTTGAGTTGAGAACACCAGTATTAGCTTCCATTATTCGAATCATTTATTTCATACATTCTTGGTTTATATACCAGCCAAACAGACTACATCATACCATAAAATAGGAAATAACATTTATACAAGATCAAGTCAGAAAATGGCTGTAAATGTGGGAGACTGTAATTACTAAACTGTGTGTAACTTAAGAATAGTAAATCGTATCGTCGAAATAGTCTGTAGGTCAAAATGAAGCTTATAATAAAAGAAATATAAATATACATAATCTGGTTACTGAACAGTTATACAATAGGAATATATAGATAATATTAGTCCATTAAAAGGTCTTAGAAGTTACTCGTAATTTAATCTTCGCTGAGATCTAATCAGTCAGTCAGTTTTAGTGATCTGAGAGCGTGACCGCAGTGTCCAAGGGACAACTGCTTGAGATCGGTCACATACGACCTTTTTGTAACTGATTTTGTGTTAGCTCCGTACTTGTTGAGACCTAACCGCCGGAGACAGATATCTGTGGGATATGGCGAGATGTGCATTTTTAGGGTCGACCTTTTCTAACCTCACCCCTTCTTGTGGAAAGGCAGCATCGCTGCTATGCTTGGTTGTCTGAAGGAAACACCTTACTGCCGTCACACCTCTATACAATGAGCAGTACTACTTCGCCTTCGAACCTTGGGTTTGTTGCTTTTAGTCTTACCGCTCTTCAACCGACCTGTCTGACATGGTAGGACCTTCAGGAACGTTTGTTTTAGCCAGTATAGCTCGATTGATTCATCACGATAGGCAAGCCCAACCACCACGTCAAGGTAGCAACAACGGTCGGGTTAAGATATAGCAAATAGTAGTAGCACTGATTGTAAAAAAGATTCTATGGTATGTTACTAATGAGTACAATTAATAGTTTCAATAGTCTACCCAATATATTATCTACATACTCCTCTGGCTGGTATTCATACATCTAATTTGTACTAAAAATATCAGGAATCAGTAAAAACCAAGAAACCTTTCTAAACTCATGTTAAGATTCCAATGTATATTAACTCACTAAGGGAGTTATTTTGTTATATCTAGAGCTTATATTCTGATATGACGCGTATAACTTGAACACTTGAACGCTAGAACCCTTCCAAGTCACAAATGAGAAGACAGAAGACAATTGAAAGGAATGTGTATCAATTATAGTACAAAACTGTCAAGTATTTATAGTTTTTAGTAAAAACGAAATCATCATTATATCTATCCAATCCTCACACAGGGGGTTATTAGCATTGTCCAATCGGGAAGCTATACGTAGAGATTCTAGTATATTCTTCCAAAAGATGATTTGACAGAATATCTTCAGCTCTTTCTCAGCTTCTTACAGCTTCCTCGAGTTCACCCGTAGACCGTCCTGACATATATAATAACTACTTAAATTTAACGAAGAATAATGTAAATATATTTTCACACCAACAACCCGACACAATCCAACAACAATGAACAATCAATAATAAGTGAGTAATAATGATAATAAGGATAAGGGAATATATAACTCATCTGACACACCTGTCAGACTATCTACATGTCTGATTAAGCAGACAACCGATCATTCTCATTCTCGCTTACACATCAAGCAATATAGAATTTCACAGGTTGAAATCATGAGTCAATTGAAGCTAGAACACCATGGAAAACCTGGAAGCACTGGACGGCCGTTTCGTCCTAGTATAGGACTTCTCAGCAGTGCGCATCCATGATTTCAACCTGTGAAATTTCCTAAAATCTCTTCAAAACTAATTCAGATAATAATCAACTGCTCACTAGTGGCTGACTTCAGGAGAACCTCCTGGAGTTCTAGTGAGAAGCCGTCACCAGTGGAGTTCAACCAGGTCTGTTGTGAGATATCAACTCACTGATGACAATGGTGTACGGTGGCGCAACTTCGTGGATTGGTTGAAGTTAAACATTAACACCGTTGGATGCCGGCTCAGTGGTCTAATGGTTAAGTGCTCGCGCACGAAGCCAGTAGGTCCTGGGTTCGAGTCCCGCGGAGGGTGGGTTCGTGGATGCGTACTGCTGGGCAGTCCTATACTAGGACGAAACGGCCGTCCAGTGCTTCCAGGTTTTCCATGGTGGTCTAGCTTCAACTGACTCGTGATTTCAACCTGTGAAATTTCCTAAAATCTCCACAAAACTCATTCTGATAATATAGAATTTGCTCTTTCACGAAATAAATGACAACCAGAAAGCTAAGAAGAAAAACAAGCCTTTCTTGAAGATTTCAAAAGTTATTGTGTTTTTTTTAAAGATATCTACTTCATTCTAGAAGGTTAATGTTTGAGCTTTGTTCTGTTGCTATTAAGTTACCTGTTCAAATGTATATCATAAATCGGTGAAACTATCATTTATGAACGAGCCAATCAGGTCTAAGATAATAGATCTTGGGTTTTGGCGCGAAATTCACTCATCCATAGAGTTTTGGCATAATAATAATTAATATATTCTAAAAATAAATAATTACAGAATTCATGCCAGTTTACAGGGGCATGATCAATTTGATATCAATAGTAACACTAGATGTACAGAACAAACATGTGATAGAAGAAAGTTTTAAGTATACTAGTTCAGTAATTGTTTCAGTAGTACATGTATTACAGTGATCCAATGCATCAGCCGGCAACTTTTAATTTTTCTTAAATGGACAGCCCGTTGATTTATGAACGGAGTAATTGAGGTTATTTCGTGTGCCAGATCGAATTGATGATAATTATCTAAAACTAGAGAAATTAAAACGAAAACAGAGAACACGGAACAACAGAGCAGTAATTACCAAAATTTCAATGGTCAAGATCATGAGTCAGTTGAAGCTAGACCACCATGGAAAACCTGGAAGCACTGGACGGCCGTTTCGTCCTATTGTGGGACTCCTCAGCAGTGTCCATCCACGACCTCGCCTCCTGAGAGATCCGAACCCAGGACCTACTGGTTTCGCGCCCGAGCACTTAATCACTAGACCACTGAGCCGGCATCCAACGGTGTTAATGTCTAACTTCAACTAATCCACGAAATTGAGCGACACATTCACCATTGTCTTCAGTGAGTTACTACCTCACAACAGACCTGGTTGAACTCCATCGGTCACTACTTCTCACTAGAACTCCAGGATATACCAAAATATATGAATCAGGTTTACCTAAATGCATGTGTCATGTGACCCGGTGATATACTGTTGATGTTATTCAAATTAGTTAAACTTGCTAGGGACGGTATTAACATAAAGTGATAGCGAGTAGGTGGTTTTACTTAGGGAATGCACTAATAAAAATGGCCAAATATCTAAAGTTCCTATAATACTACTTGTGGAATGACATACACTTACAGGTGCTGGAACATTCAATGCATTTTCAGAGGAGCAGTATGCATCGATGCAGCAAACAATATCAGTTCGTGATGAAAACCCTAAATCTAATTTTTAACCTTGATCATCCACTGTAAATTATAACTCTCATTTAGTTCTAGTTATCAGGTGGACACTTTCAAGATTAGTTTGGCTTCACACAAATGTTATCCATAAATTAAAAATCTCATCTATAAATCATCTAGGAAGTTTTTGAGTAGAAATCCTAATCATCAATTCATATATATGGTACAAATTTTCCCATCAAAATATGAATGTAATTGTATTGATTTTATAGTGTTAACATTGAACTAGAAAAAAAACAAACAAACATGATAACATGTTCAAATATAGTTGGGCGCCATCATGTTCCGTACTTCACTAAAAACGTACAATGACAAAAAATTCAATATGGCTAGCACTTAATGATAGGGATATAAAAGATTTATATATTAAAGTACATCTAATGTAGACATATATCAATGAAACCAATGATTACAATCAACATGTAACTTCATATATAAAAACAAAAGACAATCAATTATCCCAAATTTCATCTTTTATGAAATGGATTTGTGAAGTGTATTTCAGTTTTTAGTAAATTATTTATTTAGTTGAACATATAAATATTGATACAAGGGAGCACCAGATACATATGCGCCACACAAATCTCATTTGATTAGTGTGAGGGCTGTGATACTGCCTAGGTGCCCAATCCGAAGCAGGTGGTTTTCTTAGAGGGACACACCCGGAGCCTTCGACCTGAAAGTCTGATCCACATGGCAGTGGAGCAACGTAAAATGATGCAGTCCAATGGTAACCGATGACCAATGATTGGTTCATACACCATTTGTTCCTTCAGGATACTGGAGCCCATGTGCACTATTGGTTTGGAATCAAGGTTTTCCAACTTCCCTAGATGGACTCACCGTGTCCACCAACCCGGTTAAAGCGCCAGACATTCGCTTTTCGTCCTCTCATTTTCGTAAACAACACCCCCGCCACGAGGAGGTAGTGAGTAGGACATCCCTGGCGGAGGCGATATACGCGTGGCCATGAGCGAGCATTTCGAGAGGGGGAGCCGACTCTCAAAACTCTCGACCGCATCAGGGCATTTGGAGGCACTTTTAGTAAATAGTTTGTTTTTAATTGATATCATATCCCGTGTTATATAATTTGATTATTGACAGTTTGAACAATCACAATGTTTTCTATTCAAGAATTATATTAACAAACGAATTGAATTGATGGTTAGCTGAAAAATCAATTAAAAATGTTTGTCATTATATATATATCAATTCAATTGTTGAATCCATGAGTCAGTTGGAGCTAGACCACCATGGAAAACCTGGAAACATTGAAGTTCTAGTGGGAAGCAATGATCAGTGGAGTTCAACCGGCTGTGTTGTGAGATAGTAAGTCACTGAGGAAAATGGTGGATGGTGGTAAAACGTCGTGGATATGTTGAATTTATACCTTAACACAGTTGGATGTCGGCCAGTTCAGTGGTCTAGAGGTTAAACGTTCGCGCGCAAGACTGATAGGTCCTGGGTCCGAATCTCGCGAGACGGATGCGCACTGTTGAGGAGTCCCGCAATAGGACGAAACGGCAGTCCAGTGCTTCCAGATTCTCCGTGAATTCAACAATTAAATTACTATAATATCCACAAAACCCCTTTCTGATATCTATATTACTTTATTTCTGGTTAGTAGCAAAGTGTTGTTATGTGGCTTGTAACAAGAAATCGTCACAGAAAAACGTTTAGTTTCCAATTAAAAAAGCAATAACTAGCTTAGTTTTTATTCAAGTCAAGCATCATAAACTGTTGGGATATTCGGAAAAATACCCCAAAAATTATTCTGTTAAGTCTAACGCTATCCTTGGACTTGAAATGGTGTTGTTTTCTTATTGGTCACTATTTACTTCACGTGTCGTTTTCCTACTGGTCGATATTGTACAAAATGTTGTTTTCTATTTTATGGTACGATGTGGTCTGCTTGGTTGGTATATAAACAGAGTATGTTTGAAATATAATGATTCATATCTCCGAGGCTGAGACTTGCGTACTGGACTCAACTGGCTGGGCTAGACAGGGAAGCGGGACCAATCAGAACCCTAGGCCGTTCTTACGTGTTTGCGCGTCTTTGGTCCGATCGATAATTCGCTGTCCTCTAATCTGCTGCCGTCACAGTTATAGCATAAACACAACATTAATTATGGTAATAAATAAAGAAAACCACATCATAATGAGGTGTAAAAGCTTTCATATAATATGGAATAAGCTTTTGTTTACATTAGAGTAGTTACAGCATTTATAATTAGTTATAGTTCGCAGTTGATGTAAAAGAACCATTATTTTTATATTATTCGCCTTACTCATAATATATATATGTGTGGGAGCGAATAAACAAAGCATGTACAGATTATTTATAGAACAAACTAATCATGATGGGAGGTAGTAGGTGAACAGTGCTAGGCAGTACAACACTTGATCAAAACATATAAACTGTATTCAGTGGATTCCATTAGCATCTAAACTCATATCAACCGTTGACAAATACCATCTACAGTGAGACCTTAGTTTATGGAAGAATCAATCAGATACAAGATAACAGGTTTCGGATTTCAACACGAAATTTACTTATCCATTTGGCTAAATAAGGTTTTGGTATTATAGTTGATGTCAATTCGTGATGAAAACACCAAATCTAATTCCTAAACGTAACCATCAACTGTAAATCATAACTCTAATTCCTCATACTGGTTTATAATCCTCATTTGCTTCTAGTTATTAGGTAGACACTCTCAAGGTCACTTTGGTGTTGCTCAAATGAGGCCCATAAATCATTGTAGAATGGTAATTGGAGGTAGTCAACAGGAAATCCTGGATCCGGGTTTCGTGCTCTTTGGCATTCGTCAGCAAGGTGTGCCGGTAATACTGAGGGAACTTGTGCTCCCTGACGGATCCGATCCCATGTCACTCAGCTTCACAGTCAGAGACGTTACCACTTGGCTATCCGGGACGCGACCAACCTCCTGTAGGATTGAGATGTATTCACATTTGATTGATCACTGGGTGGCGATCAATGTCATGTGTGTCAAGTCGCTCTAAGTGAAGATCGAATGCTATCAACCAAGTTGCAATGTAGCCACTAGTCTACGTGACTCGACATTATGAAATACTTGGCACACACGACATTGATCACCACCCCGTGATCTGTCAAATGTGAATACACCTCAGTCCTACGGGAGGTCTAATCCCATTTACAAATTTAACCAATCTCTACAAAACCACTTTGTTAAAACAAGAATCATTTATTGATTGAATATCTATTAAGAATTCCTTATTATATTTTAGTACAAAAGAGATTTATATGAATCAATTCAACCATAGATATAAAGATAAACATCCATAATCGTTATGAGAAAATATGATTGTATCTAGGTTCATTATATATTACTTAATTATCTTATCAATAGTATAAATCATTTTGTTTGTTTGTTTGCTTGTGTTTTTCTATTCAAAAACAAAAACAATACAATACAGGCTATTAGTATTACTCAATCAGGTAGTCCAGAGGAGAAACTTGAATTGGCTTTTCAATTATATGATATTGATAGAAATGGAACAATTGAAGAATATGAAATGACACAAATTATTAAAGTAAGTTATTACCTTTATTTATTTATACTTATATAAGTAATAAGGTTAATGGTGGTTTTCTTTTCTACTATTCACTGATACTACTTATGATTACTATTAATTTGACAAAATGCACTGATGAAGAGTCTAACAATAGGACGAAACGGTCATCTAATGGTTTTAGGTTTTTATTGTGGTCTAGCTACAATTGACTAATGAGTTCAACTATTGAAAAGCTAGTAGTATTGGATAAACATAGGTTAGTAAAATCAATTATGCGCACTACTGATGAGTCCTACACTAAGACGAAATGGTTACCTGGTAGTTTCAGGTTTTTCATGGCAGTCTAGCTTCAATTGATTCATGATCTCAACTATTAAAATTACTATATCTAAAAACCTCCTTCTGGTACTCATAACTACAAGTCAACAAACAAACTGATAGGAAGAGAGATAACTATTAAAGAAAATGACTCTTTAAGGCATAGTTGGTTTCCACAAATTTCCAATTCATTAGTAAATAAGGATTTGAACAAAAATCCTTAAGAATTAACTAAGTTTAATCCAATGAATAGTATGTGTTATCTCCCTAAGTAAAATATTATTATTATTAATAGCTTTATTCCCTATTGTATTTTTGGTACAATATAGAATTCTTATTAGAATGGGTTTTGTGGAGAGTTTTAGAAATTTCACAGGTTGTGCACGAGCACTTAACCATTAGACCACTGAGCCGGCATCCAACGGTGTTAATGTTTAACTTCAACCAATCCACGAAGTTGCGCCACCGTACACCATTGTCATCAGTGAGTTGATATCTCAAAACAGACCTGGTTGAACTCCACTGGTGACGGCTTCTCACTAGAACTCCAGGAGGTTCTCCTGAAGTCAGTCACTAGTGAACAGTTGATTATTATCAGAATGGGTTTTGTGGAGAGTTTTAGAAATTTCACAGGTTGAAATCATGAGTTGATTGAAGCTAGACCACCATGGAAAACCTGGAAGCATTGGGCAGCCGTTTCGTCCTAGTATGGGACTCCTCAACAGTGCGCATCCGGCTCAGTGGTCCAGTGGTTAAGTGCTCGCGCACGAAGCCAGTGGGCTCTGGGTTCGAACCCCGCGTGGTGCGGGATCGTGGATGCGCACTGCTGAGGAGTCCCATACTAGGACGAAACGGCTGTTCGGTGCTTCCAGGTTTTCCATGGTGGTCTAGCTTCAGTCGACTCATAGAATTCTTAGCACAACAACAAGTTTCCTCTTCTTATTTCGTGATCGATATCGACGATAAATATTAAATGATCGTCAGTTAGATGTTAACAGTTCAGGAATCGATAGTTGAATTATATTGATTCTTTTCAATGCATAATGCCAGTGACAATGATGTCTGTGATTGGGCTCTTTTGTAACATGTACAGTGAAAGATCGTAAACTTTTCATAAACGTACCTGAATAGGTTATCCAATTAATAGGCATAATGATGTGTTGAAATAAACAAGAAAATAGAAAATCTTTTTTAAAATATGTAGATGGTAGAAACAAGTAACCCACATATCTAAATAAGCAGTCAAGATAGTTTTATCATTTGTTATTTCATTATTTTGCTTGATTGAATAAAGTTTTAATAATTTCCCCCTGACAACCAAACAAATTGATGTAATAGACTTTGACATACATCTACTCAGCTAAAATCTCAATTGAAAACCTGGAAACATTAAATGACCGTTTTTATCCTATAGTGGGACTCCACCATGACAGTGCGTATCCACGATCTCGCTCGCGGGATTCAAACCCAGTGGGATCGAAATGGCGATCCAGTGCTTCCAAGTTTTCAATAGTGATTTAACATCAATCAATTCATGATCTTAATCAAAAATTTAATAATAATCTCCACAACCCGATTACTGATAAAATCTCAATATCTAAGATAGAAACTAACCCAAATTCTTAATAATAAACTAATCATATATATATATATATACCTATCTTGATATCCCAATGAGTGGCAAATTGAATTTCTGACATTTTATGATGTAATATAAACTATTACCATAGTAACAAATAAACAAATAACCGAATCTAATTACCACAAGTTCAAATTGTATAATTGAAAAAAAATACAAAAAAGGGAACAATATTTGGTTAAATCAAAGTCAAAATTGATCTGATTACGTCAATATTATGTCATTTTTAGTCATTTAGCATATTTATATACATGCAGTCAGGTACAAAACAAAACAAAAAAACCCAACAAACAAAAACAAACTGTGTAATTCGTAATGTGAAGGAAGCAAATTGAAATTTGATTATGTAAGTAGGTTTTTTTTCAGAAGGGATTTTGTGGAGATTGTAGTAATTTCAACAGTTGAGATCATGAGTCAATTGAAGCTAGACCACCATGGAAAACCTGGAAGCACTGGACGGCCGTTTCGTCCTATAGTAACTCACTGATGACAATGATGGATGTGTCGCTCAATTTCGTGGACTAGTTGAAGTTGGACATTACCACCGTTGGATGCCGACCAGCCCAGTGATCTAGTTGGTGAAGCGCCTGGCGCGAGACTGATAGGTCCTGGGCTCGAATCCCACGAGGTGGGGTCGTGGGTGCGCACTTCTGAGGGGTCTTGCAATAGGACGAGTTGGCCGTCCAATGCTTCCAGGTTTTCCATGGTGGTCTAGCTTCAATTGACTCATGATCTCAACTGTAGATTTTTTTCCTTTGAATAGTGAGAGAAATGAACAGAATTAAGGTTAGTTATTTGAATAAATGGGTCAAGTGGAATAGATAGTTCGGCGAAGGATAAATGATCAAATCTTATCTTGGTAGGAATTAGTCTCATACTAAAATGAAATGGCTGTCTAGAACTCTCAGTTTTTCAATAGTGATCTAACATGGATCAGTTCATGATCTCAATTAAAATTTAACCATCTAACCTGCTTTAGTCTGCGCAACCTGGTAGTATTACAGACCACAGACACAAATCATGTGAATTTTGTGGTGCACATGCATTCGGTGCTCATTTGTACCAATATTTATGTGTTCAAATAACAATAATCTATACAAACCTATACTGATAATTACTATGTATTCAGTAGTGATTAGTTTCGAGATATAATTCTCGGAGTTCTAGTGAAAATCCGTGACCAGTGAAGTACAACCGTGTCGGGTGTGAGACAGTTATTTATCGAAGAATCAGGTTCATAAAAATTTATGCACACAACGAAAAATACAAAAGCCATGTCACAAAGCATCTGTAAAACATGACTAAATTAAAAGCCTGTAACTTTGAATGTGCACTCATACTTATTTACTTACTTACGCCTGTTACTCCGAATGGGACATAGGCCGACGTCCAATATTCTTCAACACACTCTGTCGCGGGACTTCCTTTCTGGTTCCATCCAATTGTTGTTCATTCTTATCATATGTCTCCAATTCTTAACGTTATCTGTCCTTTGATCTTCCTCCTTTCCTTCAACCTTGATGATTCCATGTGGGTGCTTTCCTCAATGTGTGTCCTATCCACCTCCAGTGCTTCTTCCTGATTTCTTCCTCCTCTGGAATCTGGTTTGTTCTCTCCCACAGTAGGTTGTTGTTGATAGTGTCCGGCTAATGGATCTGAGGTACTTTGCGCAGACAACTGTTAGTAAGCACTTTTATCCTCTGGATGATGGCTTTTGTAGTTTTCCAGGTTTCCACCCCATACAGTTGAACTGTCTTGACATTTATATTGAAAATTCTGACGTTGGTGTTGGTTGACAGATAGTTGTTTTGAGTTCCAGATGATCTTCAATTCTAGATATGCTGTTCTTGCTCTACCGATCCGCTCCTTCACATCTTCATTAGATCCACTGTGTTCATCGACGATGCTGCCCAAATACTCACACATATTATTGACTATTGTGAAAGAATGCTTTTCTCCTTTGAAAACTTCATTTCCTTTATTTATTCTATGTATATATAGATTTTCTTTGTGGTATATATGAAGGGGGAGTTGTGATTTCTTCAAAAATCCAACCCTAATTTTAATTGTGTTCAACATTATCTTTGTAAATTATACTGATTCAAGTGATTTGATCCGCTGTGTAACCTACTTATGTACAAATTCAATGCATTGAGTAGTACAAAATTAATGAAAGAAGACAGATAATGTAGGGAGATCCGTTAATGAATAAATACTCAATCAAATAGTATATAATAATGATATATAGGTGCTGTGATGTTAATTTAGTAAATCAACCAAAACACTCTTCTGATTTTGATCGTCTTTGATGTTATGGACTGCGGTACATTTCAGAGAATAAGCACGTTCCAAACGCCTAACTGAACTAAGGGATGGGAAAATGAAAGAACATCAAAAGAGGCGGAAAAACGTAATTTTGTATATATATATACCTGAATTGGGTAAAAGATAGAGATATGAACAGTAATCTTGGCTAGGTGAATAGTTCATTACTCGGAATAGCTAGCTCAACAGTTTCATCTGACATACAGTTCAGTTTTTAGGTACCATACATCTTGGAAAACTGAAGTTTGCTGTACTCGACCCAACAGTGTGTTTGATCACTTATCTCTGGGCAGCTTATTTGCAACGAGATTTTTTATGAAGTTTGAGAGTTACTAATCCTACGCCCAATCCTCATACCTTATCCAAGCTTGGGACCGGCAGTATTCCTAGACGCTCTACAAGAGAAGACTCATCAATAGAAAACATCACTGTTCGAGAAGTATCCATCTCTAATTTATCAATTTAATTTTCTAACATTCTCATTTTCATTTCTCGACAATAATTTTTTTTCCAGGCTATTCACTTAATGGTTGGTGATATTGACGAAGAGAATAGTAAAACACCAGCAGAACGTACAAGAACAATTTTCACTAAAATGGATATTAATTCAGATAGTGTATTGACAAAAGAAGAATTTATTCAGGGATGTTTGAGTGATGAACATTTATATCGATTACTTGCTCAGAATGATGGTCAAAAACAGTAGATTTAATATATTATACATGAAATTTAAGTAATGACATATATTTACTACTATTATTACTTTTGAGTAATATATATTATTCTACAAAATATTACACGAGTTGTCGATTTGAATTTAATAATTTTTCTTGTTAAAATACATCTTATTGGAAATAATAAATCATAACAAGTATATAAATGGTTCTCTCTTTAGGAATAAAGCCGTTGAACAAGTAAATAAATCATAAACAATACGAATTATAAATAGTAAAGTAATATATATACAATTATTGAACCAGTCAATCATACGTACGTACATCAGTTCGAGTTGTCATACCACATTAGCACAGGGATACAATTGTCAATTCAAATCCGACAGTGATAGAGGTAGTAAAAGTATAAGCAGTAATCGGAAAGATTAGGGTTTGAAGATGTTATTCAAGGAGTATAATCCAGTGAAATAAATATGGAAAAAGGAAAAAAGGGACATGAAGAATTGAGATTATTATTTGGGAGAACACAAAGAGTGGATGCATCTGCGCCGTTGCAAACGATTTTGAGCCATTTCATTCAGTGTCTCTAACCATCGGTTGCTATCATCTCGCGGTCCCCAACCAGGTAGTCTACACCTATCAACATGACTCAGTCCATTTGTCAGTGACATCATGGACTTGTGCCATGTTTTGGTCTGGCCGCCCCTAGCTTTCTTCCAACCTACTCCTACATCATAAAACATAGCACGTCGAGGCAGTTGGTGGTTAGGCATACGTAGCACATGTCCCAGCCATCTCAACTGATGAAGTTTCACTACTTCATCAATTGACTTGCCATCCTTACCTAGTACCCGTTTCCTAACAACTGCATTACTTACTCGGTGGTTCCAGAATATACGAGTAATGCTTCAAAGACACCTATGATCGAATACTAATAACCTACGAATATCCTCTACTCTTGCTGGCCATGTCTCACAGCCATAAAGTAGGACGGAATTAACTGCTGCAAAGTAAACTCGTCCTTTGGTTGGTAGACGGATATATCGCCTACGCCATAAATGACGCAAGTTGGTAAAAGCTATTCGAGCCTTCTGTATCCGTGCTGAGACTTTGTCACACACCAGACCACAAGAGCTGATGAGACTTCCAAGATAAGTGAAGTGGACGAAACGCTCAACTACTTCACTCCCTTGCATTGTTGATTATAGTGGTCAGAAAACTCTGCATTTTGTCAGCGTCTTCACCAAATAAAACTATGTCATCAGCATATTCTAAGTCAACAAGTGAACCTCCCGGTAGAAGTTCAACCCCTGGAAATCTAGATGAGGAAAGTGTTATCTCTAAAAGTACGTCAACGACAAAGTTAAACAAGAATGGAGAGAGTGGACAGCCCTGACGAAACCCACTTGACATAATCAATTCTGATGACAGTTCGCCATAAGCTCTCACTCGACCAGTTGTGTTCGAGTAGAGAGCTTTTATAAGGTTAATCTACTTCTTTGGTACTCCTTTCAGTGGCAAACACTGCCATAGCACCTTATGATCGACAGAGTCGAATGCTGCTTTAAGGTCGAGAAATACTACCATTGTGGGGCGTCTGAACGTGTGTCTGTGTTCTAGAACCTGACGTAATGTGAATATCTGTTCTATACAACCACATCCAGGTCGAAAACCAGCCTGGCTTTCTCTAGTCAGTTGACTCATGAACTCAACTATTAACTTACTAAAAATACCCACAAAACCCCTTTCTGATAATAGTCATCATATGTTCACTAGTGATTGGCTTCAAGAGGTATTTCCTGGAGTTCTAGTGAGAAGTAGTGACCAGTGAAGTTCAACCGGCTCTGTTGTGAGGTAGTAAATCACTGATGACAATGGTGGACGGTGGCTCAAATTCGTGGATTGCTTAAAGTTAGACAGGCTGGATGCCAGCCAGCTCAGTGGTCTAGAGGTTAAGCATTCGTGTGTGAAACTGATAGGTCATGGGTTCGGATCCCGCGGGGTGGGATCGTGGATGAGCACTGCTGAGGAATCCCATAGTAGGACGAGACGGCCATCCAGTGCTTCCAGGTTTTCCGTGATCGTCTAGCTTCAATTGACTCATAAACTCAACTATTGAATCATTGTAATATCGACAAAACCCCTTTCTGATAATTATTGAGTTGATAGGTGTTGACTTACGACTGAGAATTATACAAAATCTATGACGAAAATATTCATTCTCATCAGACCTGTTGGGTTAGTAGCCGATTAAACCATTTTGACCTCTATTGTGGCTTCAAATAATGACAATAATGTAACATTGTTTCTCATTAGTTTTTCCGACTTAACACGTTTTATAAAAACGATACACCAAAAGTTGAAATACCAGTGTTTGGGACACATATTACTGGTATTCATATGAAGGGAAAAACCAAACAAGAGTATGAACGAAGATAGAATGATCTTTCTATGGATTATGGAATACAAGAATCACTGTACAATCTCATATAGATTTACACAATGGTTGATAAGTAATAAGCAAACAAGTACATACTGACTAGCACACAAATATGTATAGAAACTTGTATGGAAGTGAATGACTATATGCTCGAAAACGAGTACAATGTGATTTACAGTGAATAATTTCTGGTTAGCGGTTTTTCAGCGAGTTAGTTTTCTACGGGATGGGGTCGCTAACCCCATGCCCAACCCTCCTCCTTCATCCGGGCTTGGGACCGGAAGTAGCCCGCAGAGGGACTTCAGGCGGAGTGAAACATTAAACAGTCTGCTTTTTCCAGTTTACACATAGATGGATGGAAAGGAGAATAACAGCAAAGAATCTTGTGCACATACTAGAAAGAGTTCAGAAAGTGCACATGGTTATCAGAAGCTTACATCGATTGTGGTATAAGTAAAATGGTTGTCGAACAATAAAAAATATCATCCACAAGTTAATTCTATTTTAATTCATGTTTGCTAGAATAGAGGTAGTTTGGAAGAAATCTAACGGTGAACAAATTAAAAAGTGGTATCAGTTCACGAAGTTATTATCTGTTGGTCTTAGTCATGTTAGCAGGTTCAGATTAACAGGTTATAGTCAGCGTGATCACTAGGTTGATACATTGGATGAGACAGTTTAAATTGTTTGCAATGGGGTAGATGCACTCATTCTTTGTGTTCCCTTATGCTTTGAGTTAGAAAATGATCCACACTTTTATTCCCAGAATTCATTTTTTATTCTTGAATCGTATTGTTTAGACCTAAAGTTTTGTACTCATGCTGATACTCCTACCATCCGACGTGCAATGCTACCCGGTGTTAGAGATGGTTGGAAGAAAGTTAGGGGCGGCAAAACCAAAACGTGGCATCAGTGCTTGAAGTCACTAACTTCTAGTCTGAGCCATGTTGGGAGATGCAGACTACTTGGTTGGGGTCCGCGTGACTATCGTAACCAATGGTTGGAGACTCTTGGTGACATAGCTCAGAATTGATCACAATGGCGTCGGTGTATACACTCCCTGTCTTCCCTTAAACTAAGAGATTAAAATCGCTTCATATCTTTCTTTTTACCAACTAATTCTTTCTTCCTGTACTATATCCTTATTGCAATCTTTCTTTCATATATTACCACCTCTGAATTAACTACTTTTATGAATCCGGTGTCCATCTTGATGTGTTAATGAGGTATGACAACTTGGACCGATGCATATATATGCCTGGTCTTACGTTGTAGCTGACTGACTGACTCCTAACATCTCTGAATCTCTAACATTTGTTTAGATAATTTTATCCCGCTGTCCTAATATAGTATGACAATTTGAACTGAGATGAACACTGAGCCGAAAAACACTTGAAAACTATCTAGTTAAGTATATATATATATATATAAGAATGTAATCGAAAGACAATATAGTTATATGTTATGCTGACAATTCATTCATGTTCTGTTTACGAGGTTCATATTCGCGTACTTTCCTCTCAGTCACGCTCTATATGTGAGGACTGGTGACACTATCTAATTTTCAGAGCCATAGTATGTGAATTTAGATTCAAACCTACCATTTCGTGGTTTGACCACTGAGCTACTGCTTCACGTTATACTAGTGGACATAAAGCATAACACAACTTAAAATGTATTAAGAAAAACTGCAATTTTAGTGAGATGTCTATAATCTCAGTAACGGGAAGTAGAATTGTCATCAAAAGAATACTATACTGTACTGCTGAGCTAGAATGATGTTAAAAATAATCAGGCAATACACAACAAGTAGTAAGGTTTATGGTGTTTGTACCCCTTGACCGAATATAACTTCAATCTTCAAAGAAATGCTTGTGTTTTCTTCTGTTTCTATGATCCTCCTGATAACAGTTAATCTCAATTTCAACATTCTGAATCTTCATTAACCAATGATAATTTCCCTATCAATCTTGTTGACGTACATTCAAGCCCCTTATTAATAAAACTATTATTAGTTTGCCTAATAAAAAAAATAACGTTTTAATGCCTTTATTCATTCTACTTCACTGCCACCATATTTAACCGACCGTAGTTGCTACCTTGAAGTGGTGGTCGGGCTTGCCTATCGTGATGAACAAGTCGAGCTATACTGGATGGAAAAATCGTTCCTCAAGGTCCTACCATGCCAAACAGGTCGGTTAAAGAGCGGTAAAACTAAAGCCAACAAACCCGAGGTCCGAAGGTAAAGTCGTACTGCTGAATGCACAGAGGTGTGACAGCAGTAAGGTATTTCCTTCAGACAACCAGCATAACAGCGATGCTACCTTCTCACATGGAGGGCTGGCGTTAGAAAAAGTCAACCCTAAAAATGCACACCTCGCCTCATCCCACGGATGTCCGTCTCCAGAGATAAATTCTCAACAAGTACGAAGCTAACACAAAAATTAATCACGAAAAGGTCGTGTGTAACTGATCTGAGAAAGTTGTCCCTTAGGCACTGGTCACGCTCTCAGATCACTAAGACCACCTCTAACTCAATTTCCTTCTCAGGCACTTCCAGAAGATCCCTTCCACGATGTGGGCAACCGGGAATTGATAACAGCCTTCATACCTCTAACAGCACTCAAGACCATTATTAATCATTTTGGAACATAAGTAAGAATGTATTCAGTTTCCGTATAGCCAATGTTTCAATAAACCTTAGTATACGTCCTGGAAGGCTTTTGTATAACACTACAAATGCTGACTTGATGTCAACCTTCTGACCAGTCTCAATCAAATGTTTCGCAATAGAGGATGATGTGAATCTATCATGTGATCTTATTTGACCATCGAAACTCATCTGTTTCTGCAACCATTTTGGTATATGTTCACCCACCCTTAACTGCAAATCACGATTGCTCCTTCCTATGTACATGTTTCCTCCGGAAAGATAACTCTTCACTGAAGCAATCATTCTTAGTTTAATAAAAAATCCATCCCATGTTGGTGTATTGCTTTCTTCAAGAAAATATTACATATTCACTTTGTCAGTGTATGCTATGTCTTATCATATTTTCAATGTAGTTAAAGATATATTTATATAGAAATGCTATATGCTTGAATTATTCTGCTCTGGTGGTTTCTTAATTCCGCCTGTAGCTCTTCTAGAGTTACTGCCGGTCCCAAGCCCGGGTAAATGAGAAGGGTTGGGCATGGAGATTAGCGACTCCATCCCGTAGAAAACTAACTCGCTAAAAATATGCTAACCTGTTGGTTTCTTCTCATAAAATATTTCATGATATCTTTGTATTATATGGAAGTAGAGGTCGAATATTAGTCTGATATAGTCGGTTGTAAGCTACGTGTTTCTTTTCCATGTCAAAGATAACAAGTTTGAATGAATTCATTCCAATGTTATTGTATCTGGAGTTTTGAACATACAGTACAGTAAAATGGAAACAGACAAATCGTTACATATATATGTGCATACATATACATACAGAGATGTAATTATTATAAATACAAAGTTACTAATACTTACATAACATTGACATTAATCAGAATACTACTAATAATAATGAAATAAGTAGACAAGTATATATATAAAATGTATACAAAAGGTATACACATAAGGTAAAGAGTAAAATATGAGGAAGCTAAAAAAAAAGATGGCAGAATTGAATTGAACACAGACAAACACATACACACATATATAAACCCGTATAAAAGAATAGACAAAGTAATGACATCTCTAATCTGTCTGGGTTTTTTTTTAAAGTTTGTCTGCAAACAAAAGAATTCAAGGAGAAACTGACAAAACTGAAAGAAACCATGAAGAAGAAGAAGAAGAAGAAAAAGTCAGTCAGTTACAACGTAGGACCAGACACATAAATGCATCAGTTCAATTTGCCAAATCTCAGAATAAGAAAAAGAGAATGAAAAAAGCGAGAAATACTTCATTTTATCAGACTACACTTGTAAAGATAATTTTTCGATTACGTTTATGACTAAATGTATTCAATAATCTTCTAGACAGAAAGCATTATGAATAGTATCAATGAGGAAAACACGAAATAGAAAGAGAACATAGTGATCTCTTAAGAAGAAAATCCAATCGAGGAAATAATTTTCAAAAATTTCTAACCAAAATCGATAACGATAGCAACAACAACAACAACAACGGTAGTAACAAATGAATTACCATTATCATCATCGTAGTTACCGACATGTATTTGATCAATAAAATAAAGAAAAAAAAGGGGTGAATTGTTTATGTTTTCAACCATGGATGAAGTTGTAAAGTTTCTTTATCACGATCACCATAATCATAGAGTAGTTCTTCACCTAGACAATAAATGAAGAAATAAATAAACAATATTTTATTTTTATTTATTTGAACACATATATATTGGTACAAGAGTGCGCCAAACATATATGCGCCACACAATTTCAGTTCATTAATTGCGTGTGGGCTGCGTTACTGCCCGGGTGCCCAGACCGAAGCAGGTGGTTATCTTAGGGGGCCACTCCCCGAGCCTTTGACCTAAAGGTCTAACCCACAAGGCAGTGGAGCGTCGTAAGGAGATGCAGTCCCATGGTAGCCGGTGACCAACGATTGGTTCATACGCCATTTGTTCCTTCGGGATCATGAAGTACATGTGCCACATTGGTTTGGAATCCGGTTAAAGCGCCGGACATTCGCTTTTCATCCTCTCATTTTTGTAAACAACACCCCCGCCACGAGAAGGCAGTGAGTAGGACTTCCCTGACAGAGGCTGTATACGCGTGGCCGTATGAGAGCATTTCGAGAGGGAGGGCGGGACCACCCCACTCTCGGCCATACCAGGGCATTTGGGGGCAAAATAAACAATAACAAGGACGATTTTATTTAAAATGGAATAACGATTCACTTGATATTGTTTTACCTGTATCTTCTCATTGTTATTTAGGACTGTAATTGGTCAGTGCTGGGTTCGAGTCCCGGAGTGAACATTAACTCTAGGATGTAGGTATATCCAGCTGAGGAGTCTCAAATAGGATGAAATGCACGTGCTGGGTTCCACTGCTAGCCACTATCCATCTTTGAATAACAATTGTTCATCACTGAACCAACGTACATTGATACGTCAATCGAAAAACCTATCTTGTAACTCATTTATTAAGTATAGGTTTTAAAGAGAGCTAGAATGAGAATTGGTGCAACTATGTGTATGAAATTTCTCAAAATGCGTCTCCCTGCACAGTCATTCAAGTCACTGAATAGCCTGGTGACAATACACTGAAGAATATCGAGAGAAATGACTCGACTTAAATTTTTCAATGAATGTCTCAAGTCATGCCGTTTCTCACGTCAATGCTTAAAATCTTTACGCTCATGTAAACTTTCGCCTTCGTTTAAAAATCTTCAGCGCATCACATCTCAAAAAAGTTACTGGTTGAACGTTTGAGGGCAGAAACTAATGTCTTCGATGAATTAGTCAACGACCTAAGTATCATATGTGGCATAAAATTTGTCAACTTTATCCAAGGTTTGCAAAGCAAAATATGCAAGAATTTCCACGTAATTTTGTCAGAGACTCTGATCGTGTCGAAGGAACACTTATGGTTTGGTTTTCCGGAAAATTCCGAAAATTTTCTCTGGAATCTATCAACAGTGAAGTTAAAACACAGAAACAAAAGCTTTGTCGCTTGAATTTAAATTTCATATCCTTAAAATACATACCGACGGAATCGACACAGAAATTCAATTTGAGAATTTATTTGATCAAATTAAAGAGTTGCACCCAGTTAGTGAAGAGAAGATAGGCTGGTTTAAATATAAACTAGTTGATATCGCAAACCAATATCTCGTTTCACCCAAAGACCACATAAGGGCATTACGAAATATTAAGCAAAATGACTGCACTAATCTTCGTTCCTGTTCTCTTTAAGGTAATAAAGGGAACTATGTGTATGAAAGTACAGGTTTCATGTACTAGAATGAAACCACGACTATATACCTTGAGGTTTCATAATGTATATATAAATTTCATCACATTTTAACCAACTCAATGGTAATTAACATAAGAACTTGTTAAGGTCTACAGTCCAATTTATTCTACCCCCATCATACAAGATTGTGTAGTGAATAATTAAAATATCAATTAAGAGTACACCATCAATAGAATTTAGCATTATATATAACTGTTAATCGACTGTTGACAAGTTTAAAGTGGTCAGGAGTAGTCGATGTGTGCCTGAATTTTCATCAGTTGCGGCCCAAATAGCAAGCAATAACATCTCTGATCATGAAACCAGATGACACGAGACCGATATCACCAGAGAGTAGTAGTTCCCTCCAGATTATTTATTTGAACACATAAATATTGGTACATAGGGGCACCAAATACATATGCACCATACAAGTCACCTGATTTGTTTATGGGCTGTGATACTGCCCGGGTGCCCAAACTGAAGCAGGTGGTCTTCTTAGGGGGCCACACCATCGAGCCCTCGACATAAAGATCTGATTCACAAGGCAGTGGAGGAAAGTAAAGAGATGCAGTACCATGATACCGATGATCAGTAAAAGGTTCATACGTAATTTTTTCCTCAGGATCTTGGAGCCCATATGCATCAATGGTTTGGAATCAGGATTTTCCAACTCCCCTAGGTAAGTCCTCTATATCAACCAAACCGGTTAAAGCGCCGGACATTCACTTTTTGACCTCTTAATTTCGTAAAGAAAAAGCACGTCGCGAGAAAGCAGTGAGTAGGACTTCCCTGTCAGTGGCTGTATATGTGTGGTCATGTGTGAGCATTTCGAGAGGAAGAACTGATTCTCTCCATCCCCGGTCGTACCAGGGCATTTGGGGGCTGGTTACAAGCGTACCTTGCTAACTAGTGCCAAATAGCAAGAAACCTATGTCCAGGGTTTCCAATCGACGACGTCACAGCTGACGCCAAGTAACCTAAGCTGGTGGACACGTTGGATCGATAGAATTCGATCAGGACTAAAGTGGAAACGACATTGGTAACTACTGAGATTTTGATGTTTTTCAATGCAAGGTTCAGACCTGCGATCTGAGATCGACATAATTCGACCATCACAAGAGAATAGACACTCCTAAGGTAGATCAGTCGTGATTTGAATAACACAGTAGAAATGTCATCCAACTGTATGGTGTAGGTTTGATTCTTCGGGATAGCGACCAACTAACTGACTAAACAACCTGGATTTTAATCCTTTTAATTATTACTATCAAATCAATAAATCCTTAAGGAAATTGCATTATGATGTCAAATCAAGTTGTCCAATATTGACATTGCAAACCTGAAAGATTAGGCAATACAGCATTATCAGTATGAAGTTGTATAGAATGTTAAATTACATTCAATCCATGAACCGATCAATGTTAGACTACCACTGAAAACATAAAATAAAAACAACTTACCAGGAGAAATTGATTTACGTGCAAATAGTGCAAGTCGAGGAACACCATCAATTGGAATTACTTTAACAATACAATTCGGTTTTAATCTACTATGATTAATCAGTCGACCAAGTCGTGAGGTCTCTTCTGTTGCATCTACACAATACCGTTGACCTCTGAAACAATAAATGATTTAATACACTTCGTGTTGGAGAAATGTAATAATATATAGGCTTCATGAAACCTGTATTCTAAATGGAAGATTATAAAAGAAACACTAAGAATTTTGATTGAGATCATGAACCGATTGATGTTAGACCACTATTGAAGACCTGGAAGTACTAGATGGCCGTTCCGTCCTATTGTGGGACTCCTCAATAGTGCGCACTCACAATCCCGATCGCGGGACTAGAACCCAGGGCCGTCGGCTTCGCGAGCAGACGCTTAAGCTCTAGATCACTGAACCGGCATAGAACGATGTTAATGCCTAACTTCAACCAACCCACAAAATTGCGCGACTATCTCCCGTCGTACTGAGGTAGATACCTGTCTCTAGCTGACATGGATTAGCTCCACTAGTCAGGGCTTCTCATTAGAACCCCGAAAATCCCCTCACAAAGCTAGTCATTAGTGAGCATATGGTAATAATTTTAGAAAAAAAATGAAACTCTTTTTTCAATAGATTATCGTAGTTGGGAGCGAGGTTTGTGTTTCTAACTATGTTTCTTTTTCGGATTTGCCAATAGTTTGAGGGCTGGGTTAGATAATAGTTTGGAAAATGTTAAGGTTCGGTTGAAGAGTATTGTGTTGTGTTTACTAGTGCAGCAAGAGTCTAATACTAATAATAACAATACCTTTTTGTATTTTTAAAGGAGATTAATTATTTGTCAAATTGTTCAGTGATTACTTCTAAAACGAGAATGAAGCGGTTAATTTAAATCTTTGAAATGGTTGTACTCATAATTAATAATAATTTGAGTCAGTAATAGGAACTAAACAACACAAATTTGGTTCAGTCAATCAATCGATCGTGAGCAATGCAGAATTTGACACATAAATGCATCGATCCAAATTAGTATATGATAATAGTAGACCAATTAAACTTTAAGTACATAGTTCTAAAAGCATCAATGCAATATGGACATGTACAACTGATTTCAAGCCATATTACTCAAGATTTTTAATTATAAACTGAGCAGCTAACATGAAGGCGACGACTAGAAATTCCGAAATTTTCGATATAACTAGAGATGTTATAGTTAACATGGCTATGAATAGGTCACCGTGGAGAAATTGCATTCCTTATATATAGGGCCAAGAATCAAATCGAAGGGAGATACAAAGAAAATAAGGAGGACGGCAAAGACAGGTTATAGGTCAATAATAAACAATCAAGACCAATGACGAAAGGAAGGGAGATTCGAGCATTTCACTTCTATCTGAAGTTAGTGCTGATGATGTTGTTGAGAAGAACAATGAAAGCTTCACGACCAAAGCATCTAGCTCACAGAAAAAAAATTTCCACTTACGTTACAAATTTTCACCATCATGTCAATTAATTTGAAAGTCAAGGTTTAAATACAATAAATCTATTGTACAATATAACAAGATGAGAACTTACGCATGTACAAAAAAGAACATATAAGAACCAATTGCTGGATTTTGTTTATATACAGCTTCACGTTGTTTAGCTAATTTTTCTGAGATTAAATCTCCAGCATATTCCACAACAAATTCACCTTCATAAAATGTTCGTGTAGCAATTATTCCACGACCTTTTTCTTCAGTTTGTATAATCTAATGGAAATTTCAGAATAGACAGAATACTAAATAAAAAGAAAAACAACTGCTATTTATGATAAACAAAATCAGTGAAAAATTCTATATGAACTACTTACAAGTAGTGTAATGTCGGTTACTATGTTAAGCCCAAATAATTTATTCTAGCTTCTGCCCCTAAATGCCCTGGTATGGCCGAGAGTGAGGAGAGTCCGCTCTCCCTCTCGAAATGCTCTCACATGGCTACGCATATATAGCCTCTTCTAGAGAAGTCCTACTCACTGCCTCCTCGTGGCGGGGGTGTTGTTTACGAAAATGAGAGGACGAAAAGCAAACGTCCGGAGCTTTAACCGGGTTGGTGGACATGGACAGCCCACCTAGGGGAGTTGTAAAACCCTGATTCCAAACTAATGGTGCACATGGTCTCCAGTATCCTGAAGGAACAAATGGCGTATGAACCAATCGTTAGTCATCGGTTACCATTGGACTGCATCATTTTACGTTGCTCCACTGCCATGTGGATCAGACCTTCAGGTCGAAGGCTCTGGGTATGTCCCCCCAAGAAAACCACCTGCTTCAGATTGGGCACCCGGGCAGTATCACAGCCCTTACACATATCAAATGAGATTTGTATGGAGCATATGTATTTGGTGCCTCCTTGTACCAATATCTATGTGTTAAAATAAATAAATAAATTCTAGCTTCTGGACAGGCTAATTTATTCATTTTTCTTGAGTCACATGTCAACCTTGTTAATTATTCGCTTATCAACTTTTACTGCTTTTACATGAGCATATTTATGGGTAAACTTCTTACCATATTCATCACGTGTATAACTTATTTTTGCGTGACTATAAATGTCGATTAACGCTTGATTAAGCCGAGTTAGCTGACGTCCATTCTCCACTACGCGTCATTTCGCTTCGCTCTCTTCTCTTCGCTTCGTCTCTCCGATCGTCTATCCAGATCAATGTGTACAAAATATACGTATTCAAAACATCCCTTCTCGTATTTGACTTATTTAATTCCGTTATTCACTAACATGATCTAAGTCGATAATTATATACGAGAATAATCAGAATGTATATTTCACAATAACGATCATTCATACAATCCAAGTGGAGTCAAATCCCGGGCCACAAAAGTAGTTTAAGTTGGTATACTGATTTATCAAAATGGTAACGAAAACTGTAATGTAACCACTAGTCTAAATAAATGAATATTGCATGTCGTATATACTGTTGCTAAATGATTGGATATATTCTTAACATCTATCAGATTACAGGATATGAATGAAACAGTTTATGACATTATCTTGAACGTTTCTATGTTCATTATCGATCCGACATTTATTTGTTCAAAGGAAAACGTTACCTAGCCACAATAAAAGCTTGCAGTGATTTAAATAGAAACACTACCGTAAAAATGTAATTGAAATAGTTATCTAGTTATATATATTGAAATCAATTGTTGTTAATCATATACAAACACACATACATGCAATTACGGCTGAGCTAAGAGTGTATCAGAAGGAAGTCAGAAAGGTGACGAAAACAAAACTGAACATTAATCTATGAAGTAATTAATAGTTGAACTCAGCCATATTGATAGATGAAAACTAACTGGTTGGGGTTCATGTGGTAATCACTATCATTGTTTGGAAAGGTTGAGTAAGAACGCTTAGAATAGGTCATAATGGTCCAGATGTATTCACACTTAATTTACCTCTACATTTCAAATTCCAGTATTCTTCCAAAAAATACCTTTTCATTACATCTTATCAAACTATATTCTATGTCTTTAGTCTTTCTCATTATAATTGGGATGACAATCATTTAGATTCACCAAGTTTATTTAATCTCGTTGTGATAAAATGGTATACGAAAATAGGACTAACACATATTTGCCCCATACTCTGAGTTCATTATGACTAACTGACATGTACATAGAGAGAAAGAGAGATGGAGAGCTAAACAATAACATAATTTCAGTCATTAACAACGTAGAACTTCGTACGTACGTATATCAGTTCGAGTTGGCACACCACAACATAATTTATTACACACTTACTTTCATACCACTTTCAATATTGTTTTTTAAAGCATTTAAAAAATTGTTTTCACGTTCACGCTAAAAATGAAAAACAAATAAGAATAAAGAAATTTGAAAGTTCATGAAATTATTATTTCAGTTTTTCTTAAACAATAAGTTGAAGCTCTATTTAGATATTTCATTCTATGAGTTGGATACTGTGAGCGTGGGTTCGAATACTACTCCTGACACTACACTTATGCCCCCAAATGCCCTGGTATGGCCAAGAGTGGGGTAGTCCCGCCCTCCCTCTCGAAATGCTCTCACACGGCCACGCGTACACAGCCTCTGCCAGAGAAGTCCTACTCACTGCCTTCTCGTGGCGGGGGTGTTGTTTACGAAAATGAGATTTGTATGGTGCATATCTATTTGGTGCCTCTTTGTACCAATGTTTATGTGTTTAAATTAATAAATAAAATGAGTTGGATATGAACTTTTATTTGGATTATAACATCAACGATGTGGTTCAAAATGACAAATTCTTCAGTCTGCAATTTGTAAAAACTGTAATAACGATGTAAAAAGCCAACAGAGTCACTTGAGAATTGTCTATCTATCGATAGGCGAGTAAATATCTCCGTAATAATTCCGGGCTTTGAATTATGTTCTATAAGGGCCGAAGACACAAAACATTGCAACTACTTAATCATAGGTGGATTCAAATGGCTGCTCATACATGGTGGAACTGCCAAGTTAATAGCCCTGGTGTTGAGGTGTAGGATAGTGTGTACAAAGGTAAATCAATTAAACATTCATAGACTAAGGCGACTGGGGTATGTATTACTCTTTAACCTGATGAATAATAGTAACCAGCTTCGAGATAGTTTGGAGAAAGGCTGGGGCAAGCAAATCAAGTCAGTGACTATTGATTCAAGTTGTATCAGATGGTATAAGAATTTTCTAGTTGGAGTCCCTTTAATGGTTCTACTCAATCATCGAGGTTACAAGCTACAACCGGTCTCTATTTGATAGAACGGTTTAGACAGTTGATTAGTATATCTACCCGAATTCACTCAGCCTAAAAATGAAGCAACCACCATTGAATATCATGCTAAAGAAAAGGAAGTTTTAATAGTGAAATATATTACCTCAATTTCTTTAGCATATTGTCGAGCGGTTTTTCTAATTCCATATGATGTAAGTTGTGTTTGTAATTGTGTTTTACATTTGTTTTGTTTATTCTGTGTAGCAGCATATACATCACTTGCTACGTGTAAATTCTTTTTTGGACTGACCGTTGTTGATTTACAAACGCGTGTGGTTGTTGTTGTTCTTGTCTGACAAGAATTAGAAGTTGATAATTTGACAGAACCCTTTTGATTTATATCATTATTAGTGGTAATATTGATCTGAAGTGAATCTACGCTACGAGAACGTTTCACTTGTGATCTAATATTAAGGACAACAAATTATATGAATATTGAAAACGATGATCAATTACATAATGATACTAACTGATTAAGACTACTGAATAAATTAAAAGTAGTAAAAATATGTTTCGTTACATTTTTCAAATACTTTCTTGGAATATGGGTAGACTTAGTTACCTTCAAGGTTAAATTTTTAAAAAAAGTGTGTATTACATTCAAGCTACTTAAGTGAAAATACTACTGGAAGTTATAAACTATCTTTTTGTTCAATCGCATCAATATTCAAAGAAATATTTTTGTATCAGAAGGGGTTTTTGTGGATATCACGTGCGAGACTCATGGGTCCAGGGTTTGAATCTCACAAGGCGGGATCATGGATGTGTACTGCTCAAATGTCCCACAATAGGACGAAACGATCGACAAGTGCTTCCGGGGTTTCGATGGTGGTCTAGCTTCAATTGAATCATAATCTCAACCATCGAAATATTTTTGTCTTCGATTTGTTTAAAATGATTAACTATGTTTGTTAATTGTATAGATGCACTCACGTACTTTTGTAATAAAATAATCACAGATCATCACTAAACGAAATATTTTATGATGGTGGAGAAGATTTGTAGCTCAGGTGGATGATTTTGGTGGAGTTTTGTTCTCTGAGCTGGATGGTTTGGTCGTGGTCAGATAGAAGTCTATCTGAAGTTTGTGCTGATGATGTCGTTCAGAAGAACGATGAAAGCTCCACGACCAAACCATCCAGCTCAGAGAACAAAACTCCACCGAAATATTTTATGAACTCAGATCGACGAACAACAGTGATTAGAGTATAGCTTTTTTATTGTCTCATTAGGTCAATGGATCTAGATTATCACTATCTGGATATTTATAATTTCCTGGTTGAAGCCCATGGAATAATTGTAATTCATGAGTGAAGAAAGTGAATGACATGATGGGAAATTGGTCACAATGACAACCGTATTCACTCTCCATCATTTCCGACTTTCTGTCTATCAATAGTATTGATTCCGTTTTGAACTACAATTTTTATATTCATGTTTCCATTATTTTATACTACTTCTCGTCTCATTAATTTTCTTCCGTTTCACTGACATGAAGTGCGGTAACGTGGGAATGCCATACACTTGCACTACATGTAACATACAGTTCTTGATTACGTAGAGATGATGAAAAGTATAAATTTTACCAAAAGATTTCAAAAGTTTTGTACAAACGAGGGACTGATATTAGTCAGCCAAAGTCAGTAAACCCCCCTAAGCCATGATGGTTAAACCGAGAAACTTTGATAAATAAAATGCAATATATGTGACATTTTAGAAATCATAGTACAAAATAGTAATGATGATGATCGTTGGTAGGATGAGATAACTTTAATTGTGCGGGGATTACTTAACTGCGTAACCAAACACCCTTTTACTGATAACTTGTTTATTAAGCACATGTTGATGTTTAACGGTTTACATTCGAGGTCGACTCCGGTTAGACAACCGTTGAAAAACAGTAAAGAGTGGACAGCTGTTTGGTTTTGATATAAGACTCCTCAGCAGCGTCCATACATGACCCTACCAGGAGTCAAACGCAGAGCCTTCATTCCTCGTGGCCAGTAACCAACCTTTGGAGCACTAAACAGGCAACCGATGATTTACGCGTGTAACTTCAATAAACTCGCAGTGTTGAGTAACTACTTTTATTAGCTACTAATAAATGAAAACGTAGAATTAAGCTATAGACATATCTCTCAAATTAATCACGATTGTTTCAACTCACAACTTACATATGATCCCTTTTATATCAACGTAAACACTTCCCCAACTAAAGATTATACATCAAAGAAGGTGGTGAGATAGGGCTGAATAAAACGCTTTCCAATCACTTTGGATGACGAAAGTTTGTGGTCGCATAAACCAACTTACAACTTCCATCGAAAAATGAACGCTGAACATTAGTCTAATTCATGGTTATAATCAAGTATTTGCAATTTTCCTAATGTTCCTTATTAATAGAGCAGTGGAGACTGTTGTGCTATGCACTCAATCTGAACGCCATCTACTTCACAGATGACATAATTTAGCAGTAATCATATACTTAAAAATATAAGATGTAAAAAACACCCACTTTTTATTAGTGCCAGCTTTCTTCTTTCTGATCGGTTTTTTGAATACATTTTCCGCCGGTGAAATCCCTGTTTCAGTTATGATAGCCTGTTTCATTGTTCGCGTAGGGCTAGTAATTATGGACTTTGGAGATTTGTTCAAAGACTCAGCACTTGAGATTGACGGTGGTTCAAGTTTAATGGAAGTTTGAGGATATGAATTATGTTCATTTGATTTCAAAGAAGCATTTTGATTAGTAATCCGATTAGCGTTATCAAGTTCGATACCATCTGTAACATTTTCAAATTGTTTAGACAGTTCCGTTTGGTGGTTTGGTGAGAAATTTAATTGAGTTTGTCGTAGACCAGGTGATGAACTATTACATGAGTGTAAACAGTGTTTCTTAGAATAGGAGTTTTCAAGAGAGGAGAAATCTTCCCATTTCAATGCATATGATTGGGAACTGACTTTAACTGAATTCATCATAGATCTATAACAAAAGAAGATTGAACATTAACATTATTAACTAATCTGAATATGATAAAGAGAAATATATGAATAACAACAGAGAACAAACTCAACAGGAGAATTTATTCTATTTATGAAACGCAAATTCGTAAAATCAGCTAGAAAGAGCTATAAATGCCCTCAAGTGCCCTGGTACAGTCAAGAGTGAACAAAGTTAGCTCTCCCTCTCAAAATCCTCTCACACGGCCGCGCATATACAACCAATGACAAGGAAGCCTTACTCACTGTCTTCTCGCGGCGGGCGTGTTCTTCACGAAATTTAGAGGATGAAAAACGAATTTCTTTTGCCTTCACCAGGTTAATGGATATAGAGGATCCATCTAGAGGAGTCGGAAAACCGTGATTAGAAACAAATCAGTCGGTCAGCTACAGCGTAGGACCAGGCACATATATGCGTCGGTCCAAGTTGTCATACCTCATTAACACAACAAGATGGACACCAGATTCATAAAAGTAGTTAATTCAGAGGTGGTAATATACAAAAGAAAGATTGCATATAAGGATATAGTACAGGAAGAAAGAATTAGTTCGTAGAAAGATATAAAGCAATTTTAATCTCATGGTTTAAGGGAAGACAAAGCGTGTATAGACCTAAGCCATTGTGATAGATTATGACCCATGTCATCCAAAGTCTCCAACCATTGGTTACGATAGTCACGGGGACTCCAACCAAAATAGTTTGCATCTACCAACATGGCTAAGACTAAAAGTTAGTGACTTCAAGCACTGATGCTACGTTTTGAATTGGCCGCCTCTAACTTTCTTCCGACCGTCCCCAATACTAATCAGCATCGCGTGTCGTGGTAACCAGTGTTCAGGCATACGTAACACGTGGCCCAACCATCTCAGTCGATGAAGATTCACAACCTCATCAACTGATTTACCATCATTCCCTAATACCCCGCGTCTAACCTCACTATTACTTACCCGGTGATCCCAGCAGACGCCAGCAATATTTTTAAGGCATCTGTGGCCAAATGCTAGTAGCTTATGAATGTCTTCTACTCTTAATGGCCACGTTCCGCAGCCGTAAAGTAGAACAGAACGAACTGCTGTGCAGTATACTCGTCCCTTAATTGATAGACGTATATCTCGCCTTCTCCGTAGGTGACGTAAGTTGCCAAAAAGGCAAACGAGATTTTCGAATACGTGCTGAGATTTCGTCAAACACCAACCCATTAGGGCTGATCAGACTTCCAAGATAAGTGAAGTTGTCAACGCGTTCGACAACTTCACTCCCTATCCTTAGTTCAGGTGTTGACGCAGACCAGTCCTGAAGCAAATGGTGCACATGGACTCCATAATCGCGAAGGAACAAATGACTTACGAATCTATTGTTCGTCAACAACTACCATTGGAGTGAATCTTTTAAAGTTGATCCACTGCCTCGTGGATTAGACCTTCAGGTCAATGGCTCATGGAGTTGGACCCTAAGAAAAACACCTACTTCCGCTTGGGCGCCCTGGCAGTATCACAGCCCTCACAAAAAATTACTACTACTGGCCTCATTGTTATTGTGCTACTTATGAGCAGATAGTCTAGCGGTGGTGAGTGAGGCACTTAACTTTCAGCTATTGAGCCGAAGATTGAGTCAGCTTGTCATATGCAACGCAGAGCCTGATACTTATGCGCCACCTCGAATAGTCACATCTCATTAGCACAGTGAGGAAAAACAATCAAGACAAATTCTGAGTGAATAGAGGTAGAAAAAGTATCAGTAGTAGCAAAGAAGAGAGGGTCTGGTAAAAGAGGGAAAAAACTGCACAAGATCCGTTCCAGCCTTTCTATTTACTAGTCAACATCCATCAGTGAGATACATGATGGTTGGACATAAGTAATATATACCCCAACCATTTCAATCAACAAAAAATTACAGTCCTATCGGCCAACTTAGCATATTTACCAAGTACCCCATGCCTAACTCCAGCATTGCTCATTCGATGACTGAATACTAGTAACTTACGAATATCCTTTATTTCCAACGGGTATGCTTCACACTCAACAAATAACGAGCGAACTGCTACCCAGTTAACTCGTCCGTTTGTTGGCGGAAGGATATCTGGCTTACATCACAAATGACCCAGATTGGTAAAGGTCAACCGGGTACAATCAAAACCAGCTTATCAAGGGTGAGAATACTGAGATGAGTAAGATGGTTGGAGCATTCAACCACTCTTGTTATTAATTTAGGCGTCGATGAAGGGCAGTTCTGAAGCAACATTTTACATCGAGAGGGAGAAATGCATCCCAACCATGCTTGCATTGTTGTTTTAAGTGGTCAAAAGACTGTTTTTTTTTCAGCATCTCCACCAAACATAAATACGTCATCTGCGTATTTTAGGTCTAGTAGAAAATATCTCGGTAGTCCAACCTTTGAAAGTTAGACGATGAGAGCGTCATCTCTAAAAGAATGTTTATGACGAAGTTAAATAAAAATAAGGAAAGTGAGCAGTCCTGACGAACACAACCTGAGATTGAAAATTCTGAAAAGAGATCACCATAAATTTTGAATTGATTATTAGTGTTCAAGCAGAGAGCTTGTACAAGGTTGATGTACCTCGGTATCCCTTTTAATAACAGATCTAGTCACATAACCTCGTGATCAACCGAGTTGAACGTTGTCTTAAGATTAAGGAGTACAATTATAGTCGAAAGCCAGAAGTATGGCAATGCCCTAAAACTTGACGAAGAGTGGACATCTAGTTTATACATCCACGTTCAGTTCTGAAACTAGCTTGGTGTCCCTGAGTTTGCTCTTTACAAGCTCTAACCAATCGACGGGTTATTATAGAGGCCAGTATTTTACACACTATTGATCGAACTGATTTTTCGGTGGTTTTTACGGACTTAGGTCGTCAGAGATCGAGGCAAATCAGGTGGATTTACAATTGAACAGCCGCTTAGATTGCTCTACCTATATGTTTCATCTTCTGGACTGAGTGAATAATGATATCTTTATTCAAAATTAGTCTCACTAACGGTCAGATTTCTAATACTTGTCTTACTGATGAGTCTGGACAGTTGTTTACAGTAACCCATCACTGATAAGTCTTCCATCTCTTTTCGTTTTACCAACTACGACTGCTCACAACCATCACCTAAGCTTTTAGAATACATTAAGACACTGTAGCGCACACTTCAAGACACTAAATCGGCGTATGAAACCTATGAATGTTAGTTTCAGGTGTACTTGGAGACGCAAATACCTTAACTAGAGATGGTGAAACTAAGACCCGCATTTTCAAAGACTAGTGATACTGACCAGTTGCCATAACGGGAGCACAAGAACGACCAAAACCAAGAGCCCGTATAGAGTGTAAGTACATGCACAAACAAGCGACTGCACTAAGGATAAGATCATTCCCTACATATTTATATACACTGTCCTGTAAATCGATGGATAAACATGAAACTCCCCTTCAATCAGCATGAATATGCCAGAACCTTGAAAGTACTTTGGCATCAGAAGTATGAGGACGTAAAAGGCTTGAAAAGTAAACAAGGACGGTCTTACAATTTTTGAAACGCTATTTCGCTTGGAAATTCATTAGATTACGAAATGAGAACGCCCCAGAACAGAAAATAATACATGACAGTTAGCTAGAATGAATCCAATACATACTTGTAAATTGGAATGCTTCAATTATATGAAACTGTGGCAATTATTATATGTACATATGCGGCAACAAAGGGCCACAAGAAATTCCAATTTAAATGCAAACTGACCTTGAAATAAATTAGCGTGACTTAGTAAAACAAAAACAAACAATATCTGACAGTCAAATAAATGTAATTCAGTTACTATTAATTCATTTCGTACTGTAAGGCTTCTTTTTTAAGTCTACATAATAGCAGTTGATTATCGCACAATTATGAATTGCCTCACTGCTAACGGATAATGCTATACGAAAAGGAAATAACTCGAGACATTCGAAATTTTCAAAAGTTATGTAAGGAAAGGAGGCAGAATATATTACAAGATTATAAGAATGAAGAAAAAGTAATTCCGTATATTTTTTTGTTACATGGTGTTCAGGATTTAAATGAAAACTTTCACAGGAATTACAGAGAATTAGTTAAATCTCATAAGAAACAGTTAAGCGATCTTCAGTCGAAGGCTGAGAAAAATAAAAGAAAATTCCGACGGCAGCTAGAATGTGAACTGGTAAGTCAACTAAATATTCGTCTAATAAATTTTATATTCCTGTTTTTTTAATTTTGGTAAAATGACGTTCGGGGATTTTCCTTCATGGAGTATAATATATGAAATTTAATTGACTTTCTCCATACATTTGCAACCGTTCAAATGTTATATTAAGTACATACAAGACAATTGCCTTTGGATTTATCATTCATCAAGTCCACATTAGGATTTTATCATATTTTTAGATTATTCAGATTGAATATACCTTACGTTCAATTTGTAGATAGACCCATAGATTTTGTGTAGCAAATACACTTGAACAACTAACAGTATCCCATTATCTCTGAAAGATAGTCATGTAATTTAAGTTACACTATTCTTAGTTTCAAAACATCATGTAAATTATTTTGGATATATACTCGTGTACAGATCTGATTATGGCAATTAGTGTGCATTTTATGACCGATATAAATGTTAAATTTCATCATAAAATCTTAATATTATTTTATATAAAACATTCACCAGCCAATATCCCGAAAGTTATTATGACCATCAAGGTTATTCAAAGCTTTCTGATCTATTTAAATTAAGTTTAAACAATCAACTATTCTCTTTTTATTTTTATTATTTTCCAAATCACCACTTTTATGAAACACTAAACGGTATATATAAATGCCTAATAGCCGGTCAAAAACACTTCTGTTTATTTCAATGTATTTCTCATTAAAATGCTAAGATATAGTACTGGAGAATCTATATATCTTTATTAGTTCATGAATAGGACATTATTGTCTATAGAATGTGGTAACTCATTCATAGTTAAGTGACTTATTTTTTTATAGATGAGCTGTATTATATTATATGAATAATGCTGTATGGGAATGCTTTTAATTAAGGGTTAGTGTAAAGAAAGAGTTTAACCCAGTGAAGTGTAAGATATTTATTCATCACAGTCAAAATAAAACTGTTGCACAGTATCACGAATCGATGGAAGTTAGACAACTAAACGATTGGTTACAAGTTCGGTGACCTAAAAGTTAAGTATTCACACTTTAGAATAACAGACCTGAGTTCAACCCATCATGGTATGTTTTTCGATATACACTACTAAGAAGTTCTCTACTAGAACAACATAGGTTTTCAGTTCATTTCCGATTTTCATTGATTATCTAACTAAGATCAATCCGTGATATAATCTATGAAGATTGTATAATCACCAAATAACTTCTCTTGTACTCATAAGCTTTTAATAAATGTTCGAATGTGTTCTGTTATAGACAGTGTTAAATTCTATTTCCCATAGAATAGTTCAGTATCTCCCCTAAAAACTATACTTTTTTTTCAATTGATGAACATTAAATAACATAAAGCTACTTCTTTTTGATTTCTCTTTCTAGTTTCTATAGGGTGTTATTATTCCTACTTAGTAAATTATAGTCTATATACTTACATATGAAAACTATTTCTTCTAGCTTATATGATTTTATTGACTGTAATGATTTAAAAAATGACCCCAAATAACTGAAATATACCCAAACACCGCTAAACTATTGGATGAGACTATAATTTATGGATGACCTTTGAGTGACACTAAACTGACTTTGAGAGTGCTCACCTAATAACTAGGACCTGAAGATGCCACAAGTATTCATAGTTTGACAACGCTTTAACCAGTAACACCTTCTAATATGAAGCGTACCCATCAAGTGAAATCAAAAGACAGAAGCGAGGAGGTTCGAAGATATATTTGATAGGCTATCAATTTATCGAGGATCGTCTAATCCAATCTGGCTAGCGATTGCAGGGGTTGTTGAGCACGGCATTCCCACTCGTGACTTGGTGCGGATGCATGACCGAGCGCCTTCAGCTAGGTGAATCCATTAAAACTAATGTGGTCAGCATCTAATTTCGAAAACTTACAGAGCTATTTATTTCGGGGATTTATTTACCGCTACAGACCAAATGAGGATTATAAACAATTGTGAGGAAATAGAATTATGAAATACGAATTGTTGGTTAAGGTTGTGAATTAGATTTCGAGTTTTCATCACAAGCTGACATTAACTATAATGCCAAAACTCTATGGGTGAGTAATATTCGCGCCCGAATTCAATATCTGTTATCTTATACTCAATTGGTTTGTCCATAAATTATAGTCTCACCATCTACTGTTTGTTTAAAAGTTAAAAGTTAAGCGTAAAAGTTGATGATGATTTCCATGAAAGTAGACTATTATTATTATTATTAACATTTTGTTCATAAGCCAAATAAAGTCAATTAACTATCAGTTAACAGATAGAATAAACCGATGCACATTTTCGATACTAATCTCCAGTAATTGAATTTGTATAAGGCAGATCATTTAAGTACTAAGATAAATCTTGACAGTTTTTTTTTTGAAAGATACTAGCTTATTGATCTAGAAGTTAGACGTTTGTGGGCGAGACTAAATATCTTGAATTCGATTTCTGTGTGAGGAGTAATGGCTGCTCACTTCTGAAAAGTTTTGTACTAGGACGAATCGGCTGTTCAGTGCTTTATGATTTCAATAAAACCCAGCAATCTCCACCACACTTAACTGATAAAAATAGAATACGTACAAGGAAATCCAGGAGTACAATAAATTCAAACAAATTATGATCAGAATGGAGTTTATGGAGATTTTAATAATTGAATTCATGAGTCAATCTAAGCTAGATCATCATTGGAAACTCTGGAAGTACTTGATGGCCATTTCGTCTTAAGATGGGACTCCTCAGAAGTGCATGTTTAAAGTTCACGAAGTAGTAATCTTCTAAAGCCAAATAAAATTAAAAAAATCAAACTGATATAACTAATGTATATAACTCTCTAAATTGTTCTAAGTTGAGAACTATCAAACGTATGTTTGATTAGAAAAATTGTTTCCTCCAACTTCATCATTACACTTTACAATCATTTTTGCACTGAAATACTTAAAATTGAGGATACACTTAAAATATTTCATAAGTAAACTCCAATTTGTATTTAAGAAAAGAGGTTAAAAAAACTTGTTGCTAAGGGTCAAATTACAATCAATATTATTACAAACAATCATGTGAATAGAATGAACATTAGGTGAAATGTTATGTCAGTTTGAGTGAGACAAGTTAAATGAATATAATCTGTAATGAATACAATCTCTAAATTGAATTGATCTCTACAAAACTCCTTTAATTATAACTATGATAGTCAGTTCTTTAATGATCTACTTCAAGATTACTTGAAGTCCTAGTGAGAAGTCATGACGGATAGTTTAATTACTCATCAAATATTTGAATATGAGCCATATTTAATTTGTGAATGGTATTGGTACTAACTAGTTATTCAAATCAAAGTAGGTGGAAAGAGGCTGGGACCTGTAATTCAGTGACTGAAAGTTGAACGCTTTGACTAGTAAACCACCTCTCCAAATCTTAATTAGTAGAGTTCAGACATTTGGCATTGAAACACTTAACTGTCACATTATTGAACGGTCGACTCGTTGTGTCACACTTTGATTGAGTATTAACTTAGGGGGTTGAATGATTCAGCATTTACTATGAAACATGAAGATTATGGGTTTAACCTCTGTTAGAATATGAGGTAAGCGACATTGAGGACTTACTAAGATGAAACAACTGTTCTGTCCCCCTGATTTTGAATGTCATTACAATTAGATTGGTTTGTGATGAATCTTATACAATAAACTGATCACCAAGAAACTTTTTCTAGTTAAAACTATAGCGACCGAAATGTTGCTTATAAAATACAATAAGAAATTCATATAGATTGAGAAAGATAAATCTTCAAGTTTAGACGGTAACAAGAGAAACAGAGAGAGATAAGCATAAAAGTGAATTGAAGGGTGATAAGAGTTTACCATTTATGTCTTATGTATGAGATATAGAAATAACACAACCTAGGAAAATGATAATCTGTAAGATAATAACAGTAAATTAGCTTGTAAGGTAAGGTAAACTGGATTCAGTTCACTCCATGGCTACATTCTCTGTTGTTATTCTTACATTTAAAAAAGTTTTTCAAGACAGATCATTCATAACAACTGTAGAAATAGTAATGATATAACCCTAATTAACAGTAATATCGTACTACTAATAGCCATATTATTAACAATAGTAGCATCAATGATAATGATTCAAGATGATGAATATGAAAACTAATGTGACAGGAGGCCAAATGTCCTCTGATTATTATTGTGTTGAGATTAAATGATATAAGAAATGTATGAATAGTACTTGTAATGGTTAACATGTACAATAGAAACGTGAACAAGAAAACTTAACTAGGAATATTCAATCAATAAAAACAATCTCAAGTGAATTAGTTTCTGGTTAAACTAATGAACCCTTGACGATTTTGTAAAATTTAATGGTTACCTTATTTTATGCTTATTATCAGTTTAGGTGTTGTGGAGATTGTTAAGTTTTTGATCGAAATCATGAGTCAATTGAAGCTAGACCACCATGGAAAACCTAGGAGCACTGGACGGCCGTTTCGTCCTTGCATGAGACTCCTCAGCAGCGCGCTTCCATGACCCCGTCCCCCGCGAGATTCGAACCCAGGACCTATCAGTCTAGCGCCATGCGCTTAACCAACTAGACCACTGAGCCGGCATCCAATGGTGTTAATGTCTAACCTCAACCAATCCACGAAATTGCGCGACCATCTTCCATTGTACTGAGGTAGATATCTGTTTCTACTCGACACGGATTATTTCCACTGGTCACGGCTTCTCACCAGAACTCCAGGAATTTTCTCACGAAGCTACTCACTAGTGAGCACATGGTAATTATCAGCTTAGGTGTTGTGGTTGGTTAAGCGCCTGGCACGAGACTGATAGGTCCTAGGTTCGAATCTCATGTGGTGCGGGGTCGTGGATGCGCACTGCTGAGGAGTCCCATGCTAGGACAAAACAGCCGTTCAGTGCTTCCAGGTTTTCCATGGTGGTCAAGCTTCAATTGATTCATGATTTCAGTCAAAATATTTATGCTTATTGGCTAATATAAATGTAATTGAACTTAATATATTACTGAAATAAACAATATGACTACTTATAGCACTGTTAAACCGTCTAGGGATATTCAGCATCTAATTTTCTTAGGTATAACTCTTTGTTTACTCTTTCGAAATATATGATATCAGATAAATTGGTAATATAGATGAATACAGTTGGAGATAACATTCTGAGTAAGTTCCTAGTACAATTTTATGTTGAATAAATCAATCAGACGCGAAATTTTTAGGATTACTTTCATTTTGTCAACAATTACTTGTTGACGTCTGTTACTCCTCATGGAAGAAAATAGGCCAATCACCAGCATTCTTCATTCAATTTGATCGAGTAATTAGTTTCTGAAATCATGAGAAATCTATTTACTTCAAGGGTGGTAGCTGATTATGATGTTACATTTTCAAATGAAAATGTATGGTAAAGAACTTTGCTGGATAATTGCTTCGATTCAATCAGTTACAAGAAGGTATTGATTAAAACACTGTTTTATAGGATAGAAAGGATATGTACCACTGACAAACAGGAAGAAGAATTATTGAACGTGGAAAAATGCCTAAAAGATAACTTTTACCCACAAAACTTTATTGACATATATAATAAGCCCAAAGAAGACAAGAAGAAAATAATTACGGTCAATAAAAAGCCAGTATCTTAACTTCAAAGGTGATGATATCGCATATATAATCAACAGGAGACTGAATACTCCGCTAGCCAAAACGTATCCTGTGGCTAAACTTTTAATTCTCTATAAAACAACATGTTCAATAACTCAATCAAAGGTTGAAAAGCACCCCTTTCATGTTACCGCCAACTGTATTTATAAATTTAGGTTTATTTGCCAAAGCAGCTACATTGGCCAAACAAAAAGGAGGACATAACTTAGATTTTTTGAACATGTTTGAAAATGTCTTAGAACAAGAGAAAGAAATACTCTAAATAATGTAATCACCTAAGGTGATCAGTAAGCAGCCAAACTCCAGTCTTCTGAAGTTTACAGAAGTCTTTTCCAACAGACGTCAAAAATCCGACTTATGTGTTCAAAAGGAGATGGGTATTAATCTTTCCTTGGCTTGGTGACAAATATTCCTTTGGCGCATCTGAAAAGTTTTATTTCTTTTTCTTTAAACTCTTTCTTGCATTTATTACAACATCACTGAGTTTAATTTCAACTATCTTCCAAATTAATAATCTTATTCTATCAACTGAGCTCTACTCGCTATAGTCCTATCAACGTTTACTTATTATGTAATCACTTGTATTCTGGCCGTTTGAACTGATGTCACAATCAATGTGGTAGAATGTTGTTCTTTCACATAAGATATACATTTACGACATTCAGTCTATTCAATTTATTTACATCCTTGCTATACTATACGAATATGTCTTCAATATAATTTCCAACCAAACCCCTTTCATGTAAGTAATTAAAACCCATTATGTAATTATGATTTTTAAATATCACAGGTTGTAAGCAGCTGACGAGACCCTGACGAAATAAAATGAAATCATGCTATTCTGCTAGAATCTTTTGTTCTTGCTCTTTTCAAAATAATTACATGTTTTAAATAAACCATTGCAATATAGTGGGACTCCCCAGCAGTGCGCATCCACGATCACTCTCGCGTGATTCAAACCAAGGAACTGTCTGTTTCGCCCATGAGCGCTCAACCAATAGACTGCTAAGCTGGCCGGCATCCAACGGTGTTAATGTCTAACTTCGAACAATCCACCAAGTTGGATGCCGGCTCAGTGGTCTAGTGGCTAAGTGCTCGCGCGAGAAGCCAGTAGGTCCTGGGTTCGAGCCCCGCGTGGTGCGGGGTCGTGGATGCGCACTGCTGAGGAGTCCCATACTAGGACGTAACGGCCGTCCAGTACTTCCAGGTTTTCCATGGTGGTCAAGCTTCAATCGACTCATGATTTCAACCTGTGGGATTTCATTAATAAGTCTGCATGAATTTTTCAGATTACTGTACATTTGTTCATGAAATTCAATAATAATTATTATAGAAAGTTCATCGTAGTATGATGGAGTTTCATTCTCTGAGCTGGATGGTTTGGTCGTGGAAGAAGTTTGTGTTGATAATGTCGTTCAGAAGAACGATGAAAGCTCCACGACCAAACCATCCAGCTCAGAGAACAAAACTTCACCAAAATCATCCACCTGAGCTACAAATCTTCTTCACCATCTCATCATCATAGTATACATTTCTTTTCAATGATAAGTTTGATACACTTATATGAATATTAAAGAAAATAGAAAACTAGTCATCTAGAATCTGTAATATGCTTATTGTCTGTCTTCCATACAATAATGTTTGTAGTCGTTTACTTGAAGATGGGAGAAATGAAGTGTGGTATCCCAGGTGAGATTATAATTTATGGATGATCTTTGAGTGACGCTAAACTGACCTTGTGAATGTTAACCTAAGAACTAGGATCAAATAAAGGTTATAAAACAGTGTGAGGAATTAGAATTATGATTTACAGTTAATGGTTAAGGTGAGGAATTAGATTTCGGGTTTTCATCACGAATTGTCATCAGCTGTAATGTCAAAACTCTATTTAGCCAAATGGTTGAATGGACTTGTTATCTTATACATGATAGGTTCGTCCATAAATTATAGTCTCGCCGTGTTTCATTTAATTATGATGATAAAATGTTTGCTCACAAAGATCTAATGAGTTAGATGTTACATGTTTTAAGGATTAAACAATTAGCGAATCGTTCTAAGACTTTTGTATACTTTTATTGGTAATCAGTGTTACGAACTGATATCAATAAAAGCGATTTAACATCTCTGTTTTCCCGATTTCGAACAATCTAACAATGTGTATTTATGATCCAAACACAGAATCGAATCATTAAGATCTTTCCATAAAACTCTCACTTATGGTAAACTTTCAAAGTTCTAATCAGTATTCTCAATCATATGCAAAGATGGATAGTGGCTATCAGCGGAATCCAGGACGCGCGTTTCGTCCTGTTTGGGACTTGTCAGCTGGATGTACCTGGGACTCGAACTCAGTACCGTTCGCTTCAAACGCCATCGCGTTATCCACTTAGCTATAATCCATTTAGTTATAATGCTTGTAAATTAGGGCAATATCGAGGCATACGCACAGTATGCACATATGCCAATAAGAGACTGATCAGTTTCAGTCCTAAAACATCAATGGGAAGATTCAAGTAAAACAATATCAAGTGAATTCCTAATCATAGTTTATTTTAACGATGTTTACTATTGTTTCATGGACTGATACTTACTGACTTATGCCTTTTACCCTCAATCGACCAGCATTCTCCAACCCATTCTGATCTCGGCCTTCTATCCAATTGTTGTTCATTCTTCTCATGTCTATCTCTATTTCTCGACATAATGTATTCCTTGATCTTTCTCTTCACCTCCTTTGACCTTGAGGATTATATGTGATGGCTTACCTTTTCACGTAATTCAGTGTTTTCTTCAATGTGTAACCTACTCACTTCCAGTGCTTCTAACTGATTTCTTCCTCCACTGGAATCTGATTTGTTCTCTCCCACATTAGTTTGTTACTGATGCTAGTGTATGGTCAACGGATTCAAAGTGTTTTGTATAGACAACTGTTAATAAACTCTTGTATCTTCAGGAGGATAGCTTTCGTATTAGGGACCATTACTGATCTCTTATATACATGTATATAATACATTGATTGATATAACTATATTCAGAATTAAAACAATTACTAAATTCATTGATTCATTATTATTTCTAGCGTTCAGAGAAGAAGAAGAAGAATTTAAAGAAAATCTATGGTGGGAAATCACAAAGTGTTAACCATTTAACAAATCTCGATGATTTACCAACATCATCAATCTCTTTGAATAATTTACAAACATTTCAATATAATAATAATACTACTAATAATAATGATCATCATACTACTGATAATCAATCATTTATTGATCATTCAAATAGTTCACCACAATTACCACCGGTTACATCATCCATATCACCATTGTCGAATTATGTAAACAAAAATGAAATAAGAAGTAATAATAATAATAATCGATATATTGGTGGTTTAAATAAACATTTAAGTCAAAGTGAACATATACTGAATTCCAAGAGAAGTTTCCATGGAATAGAATATAATATTCATGAATTAGAAGAACGTTTTGATTATTATTCAATGAATGACAAAACTAGAATAGCTGAATTCGAATGGAAATGTTTAATGGAAAGACAAGAATTGAGAAGAGGTATGTTATGGAATAGTAATAGTTTCTTTTTTTAATATGTGGAATGAAATTGTGTTGTTATTTCTCTGATAACGATCCAGATACTTTTATTGGTTAGTAGTAGTCTTAGATACTACATCACTTGACAACTCCCTAAATCAGAAAATGGTTGAACAGGAACGTCATTATTATTCCTAATAAAATGGTTGGATTGAAGTAGTAATCACAACAGGGAAAACGTTAGTATATTTATAGTTTTTACATGAGAATATTCGAGAGTCTTCTCCAGGTGTCCACTTGCGCTCTGACTAGATAAGAAATAGTGGAGAAGATTTGCAGCTCAGGTGGATGATTTTGGTGGAGTTTTGTTCTCTGAGCTGGAGTTGTTCAAGAGGGCGAGGACACACTGCAGCACACTGGCAGCACGAAAAAATGAAGAGAAATACCTGAAGGACATATTTCAAAATAACGGCTACCCAATCAACTTCATCAAAAAGCACCAACGGCACACAGCATCAGAACCCAAGTCAGGCACAAAAATCAACAAAAGGATCACCCTACCATACATACAAGGAATATCAGAAACCGCAACGAGACTGCTGAAAACCTTCGGAATAGGTGTGGCACACAAACCAACAAAATCACTACAATCAATCTTATGCAAATCAAAAGATGAAATAACAAAGGAAAACAAATCAAACATCATCTACAAAATAAATTGTACCAACTGCGACAAACACTACATCGGACAAAGCGGACGCGCCCTCCACCTACGCCTACATGAACATCAATTAGCAGTCAAACGCCGTGATATCTCTTCACTTATATCAATACACTTGGATAACTACGGACATTCATTCGATTGGGAAAATGTAGAAATCTTAGACAGAAGAAACTCGAAAAACATCAGAGAATTTCTAGAAGCCTGGCACTCAGGTCAATCAGCAATCAACAAACATATTGAAATCAGTCCAATTTATCAACCAATCAGGAAAATCATGCATAAATATAGGAACGAAAATCAAACCAATGGTAGACACAACCAAAACAAAGAAGTAAACAATGATAAATTTAAGGTCAATAAGAACCGATCAACATCAAGTTGTACAGAACAAGCTGTGAAACGCATACGGAGAAATTCGAATACTTCACTTCTATCTGAAGTTTGTGCTGATGATTTCGTTCAGAAGAACGATGAAACCTCCACGGCCAAACCATCCAGCTCAGAGAACAAAACTCCACCAAGATAAGAAATAACCAATCAGTGCGCTCTTACATAACTTTGTATGAAACGTGCTTTAATTCAATTTATATCCTGCTGAGTAACTAATTTGCTGAAAGATAGAGTAAAGGTATCTTGCTTACTATGAACAATTTTGAACCGCATCAATGGTCTTCGTTATGATTTTGGTGAAGACACAAACCAGGTGGTTTAAATTTACCAACACGATTCAGTTCAACAATCAATGACTTTGTGAACTGGTACTACTTGTTGGGTTAGCTATCCTTATTTTTCTTCCAACCCTGTCCTACTTCATCCAAGATGACATATTAGGATTGTGAGCTGATTGACTTTACATAGTGCTTTTCTCATCCACTTCAACCACTACTGGTATACAGCCCATAATCAGAATTGTAGCATTTACGTAGTAGCATACTATTCTGTATAATAATAATTTATATATTCTGAAAATAATAATTACAGAATTCACACCAGTTTACAGGGGTATGATCAATTTGATATCAATAGTAACATTAGATGTACAGAACAAACATGTGATAGAAGAAAGTTTTAAGTATACTAGTTCAGTAATTGTTTAGGCAGTACATGTATTACAGCGATCCAATACATCAGCCGGGAACTTGTAATATTTCTTAAATGGACAGCCTGTTGATTTATGAACAGAGTGCCAGATAGAATTAATGATAATTATCTACAACTAGAGAAATTAAAACGAAAACAGAGAGAGCACGGAACAACATAGCAGTAATTACCAAAATATATCAATCAGGTCTACCTAAATGTGTGTGTCATGTGCCCCGGTGATATACTGTTGATGTTATTCATATTAGTTAAAGTTGCTGGGGACGGTGTTAACATAAAGTGACAGCAAGTAAGTGGTTTTACTTAGGGAATGCACTGATAAAAATGACTAAACATTTAATGTTCCTATAATACTACTTGTGGAATGAGATACACTTACAGGTGGCTAGAACATTCAATGCATTTTCAGAGGAGCAGTATACATCGATGCAGCGAAAAAATAATGGGAGCGATTTTCTCGTACGGATAGATTGTGGTAGGTTATTCCAGAGTCTAGAAAATTTACAGCTAAAGTAATTCATATAAAGAGATGATTAAGAATAAGTTTGTTTCACTAGTGTCAAGGAATTACAGATGTCATAATGAGAAGTTTCTGCATATTGAATCACGTGATTGGATGTAAAGGATAGTTTATAAAGTAGTTTGAAGAAAAAGATATTTAATGTGTTTCTCTTAACAAGATCATTTGAGTAATCTTTGCAGTGATGATATTAAAATGCGAGTAAAAAAAGAGGCCATGAATGGAATTCAGGATGAGATGTTTCGCATCTTGTTTACAATTTGTCAGTTTCCACTTACTTACTGAGTCCCGATAGGCACTTCTTTGTACAATGGGGTTTGTTTGATATTCATTTTTAATTAAACGTAAGTAAGTGCATTCTTGTAGGAGAGGGTTCGAGTTTGTAGCTTACTGTTTTGAAATAGAGTACCTGTAATCATTAGATGAGCTATTCTACATCTTTGTGGAACTCTTAAAATATATTCTAAATAGTGAAGCTAACAGCATAGTGGAATAGTAAGGCTCTATTCTAAGTTAACTATACGTTTTATGCTTTCTGAATGTTAAGAATTTCTTTACTTTTGATTTGTGATGACGCTCACACTAATGATGTAAATGAAGCAGATGGTTGCCTTAGTTACTTTGGAATTCTTGTTAATACTAGTAATTTAGTGTCAGATGAAATCTCTGTATGGATTCAGAATTTTTTTTACTAACTTGCATCGCTTGTCACTCAGGCGAAATGTGCATCTACCAACCAAACGACGTGTATACTACATAACAGTAGGTTCTGTGTTATGCTATTCCTATCAATATGGCCTTTCAAACATGAAAACAATCTTAGTATGCAAATATTTGGTTGGAATTGTTTTCATATTATAGATCAGTCGAGTGAGTAATGTTGAGTCTAAACATAGATTGCTTGATAAATATTACAGATTGTTTGAGAAGGTAATGAAGCTTTATCTAAAGTCATTAAAATATGTACCTCGATACATGATGTTAGTGCCAGTCCATGAAACTATGATCTAGAGTCATATGGGCAGATACAAGCTATCTGGTTAGATTTCAGATGATAACCTCTATCAGTCATTAGAGGCATTAGATAACATAACACAAATGGTATAGATGCAATAACCCTATTCTTCTCATGTCTTTTCACTCTCCTCTTTTCAACTGTACTTTCAATGTTGTTTAATCTTTACATTTATCATTGTTATCAAAAGTATTCTGACACTTCCAATTTCCATCCTGCTAATTTCATCTACTTACTTTGTTTCTATTATAACTTATGCCCTGTCTCCTATTAATGTAGGACGTAATGATACCGCCAATTAGAGAACAGTGATTTATCGACCGGACCAATGAGACATAAATCCATACGAGCAATTTAGATTCCTTATCGGTTCTTAATCCTGCATAGCCCTGCCTGTTGAGTCGAGAACATCAGTCTCAGCTTCTGTAATATGATTCCTTATATTTCAAGCATACTGGGTTTATATACCAACCAGGCAGACCACATCGCATCATAAAATAGAAAATACATATGTGTACAAGATTAAGCCAAATGTGGCTATGAATGTGAGAGACTGTAATTAATAGACGGGGCATAACTGAAGAATGGTAAATCGTATAATAATAGTTCATAGATCAAAATAAAGCTCATAATAAGAGAAACATGAATATGCATAGTTTAGCTACTTAATAATTATGCAATAAAATTATATGTATGGTATTGATCCACAAATAGATCCCAACAGTTACCATTCATTATACTCATGGGGATATAACAGTTTCAATTAAGAAACTTAAAGCCAATTCGAATTCCTACTTTACAATCTTATTACAGAAATTATTAGAATCTTCAAAAGCTACATCAAAATTAACAGTTAACATTATGAGTTAGTTTAAGCTAGACCACCATGAAAAACCTGTAAGCACTGGAAAACCGTTTCGTCCCAATTTGGGTTTCCTCAGCTGCTAATCAAAATTGACAATTTGATCAATCCTAGTTTGATAAATTTGAAAAATTAATGATCAAGATAAATAGAAAAAAGGTATGATCATTGGAATTTCATAATTTTTTAAGAGTAATTATGTAAAACACTTGAATTTAGATTATTGAAGCAATAAAAAAAATTGAACTTTAGAATAACCAGATCAACTTGATATAAAATCTATGTCATTTAATTGGTACTGATTTACAATATTCTATAGATAGATAGATAGATAGATAGATAGATAGATAGATAGATAGATAGATAGATAGATAGATAGATAGATAGATAGATAGATAGATAGATAGATAGATAGATAGATAGATAGATAGATAGATAGATAGATAGATAGATAGATAGATAGATAGATAGATAGATAGATAGATAGATAGATAGATAGATAGATAGATAGATAGATAGATAGATAGATAGATAGATAGATAGATAGATAGATAGATAGATAGATAGATAGATAGATAGATAGATAGATAGATAGATAGATAGATAGATAGATAGATAGATAGATAGATAGATAGATAGATAGATAGATAGATAGATAGATAGATAGATAGATAGATAGATAGATAGATAGATAGATAGATAGATAGATAGATAGATAGATAGATAGATAGATACGTCGTTGGTTTTGGCATACGTAACACATGTCCCAGCCATCTCAACTGATGAAGTTTCACTACGTCATCAATTGATTTGCCATCCTTACCTAGTTCCTGTTTCCTAACAACTGCATTACTTACTCGATAGTCCCAGGATATACGAGCAATATTTCGAAGACACCTATGATCAAATACTAGTAACCTACGGATATCCTCTACTCTTACCGGCCATGTTTCACTGTCATAAAGTAGGACGGAAGAGCTGCTGCACAGTAAACCCGTCCTTTGGTTGATAGACGGATATCTCGCCTACGCCATGAATGACGCAAGTTGGTAAAAGCTAGTCGAGCCTTCTGTATCCGTGCTGAGATTTCGTCACACACCAGACCACAAGGGCTGATGAGACTTCCAAGATAAGTGAAGCGATCGACACGCTCAATTATTTCACTCCCTATCATTAGTTCGGGTGTCAATGCAACCCAGTCTTGAAGCAACATTTTACATTTCGAGGGGGAGAATCGCATCCCGAACATGCTTGCATTGTTGCTTAGAGTGGTCATAAGACTCTGCATTTTGTCAGCATCTTCACCAAATAGAACTATGTCATCGGCATATTCCAAGTCAACAAGTGAATCTCCCGGTAGAAGTTCAACCCCTGGAAATCTAGATGAGGAAAGTGTTATCTCTAGAAGTACGTCCACGACAAAGTTGAACAAGAATGGGGAGAGTGGACAGCCCTGACGAACATCACTTGAGGTAATCAATTCTGATGACAGTTCGCCATAAGCTCTCACTCGACCGGTTGTGTTCGAGTAGAGAGCCTTTATAAGGTTAATGTACTTCTTTGGTACTCCTTTCAGTGACAAACACTGCCATAGAACCTCACGATCAACAGAGTCGAATGCCGCCTTAAGGTCGAGAAATACTACCATTGTGGGGCGTCTGAATGTGTGTCTGTGTTCTAGAACCTGACGTAGTGTGAATATCTGATCTATACAACCACGTCCAGGTCGAAAACCAGCCTGATTTTCTCTAGTCTGCTCTTCACGAGCTTTGATTAGGCGTCGAAGTATTATTGAAGCTAATATTTTAGACACTATATTAATCAACTGATTCCTCTGTGATTGTCACAAGAGGACTTTTGTCCTTTCTTATAGACTGGCACAATCAGTGATTGAGACCAGTCAGATGGGATTACGTCCAGTTCCCAAATTCTACCTAAGACCTCGGTTAATCTCATTGCTAATACTGGACCACCATCCTTAAAAATCTCAGGAGTAAACCTGTCAGGGCCTGCTGCTCTCCCTCGTTTCAGATTTCCTATGGCTTTTTCAACTTTGTAAAGGGACGGAGGACCTACATTAACTTGCCATTCAGGTTGACTAGAGATCGTGGGAAACCGAAGTGTGGCTGAAGGTCAGTTGAACTGATCCCTAAAGTGTTCTGCCCATCGATCCAATCTCCTGGATTGAGAATGAATAATATGTCCATCTTTCTCTGAGATTGTTTCGCTAACGGTCGGATTCCTAATTCCGGTTTCCTTAACGAGTCTGAACAATTGTCTGCTATTACCTATTGCCGCTGCCTTTTCCATCTCTCTTGCTTTCGCCACCCACCACTGTTCGCGATCGTTGCGTAGGCTTCTGGTCAGCTTGCGCTTAAGCTGACTCCGCTCTTCATTATGTTCAGAGCCAGGTGGAATGAGTTTCCGAGCATCTATCAGTGAGATAGATGCTGCTGAGATCCAGTGTTGCTCCCTAACCTTCTGGTTTACCTTACTAGCAGATATCACTGCTGTTTCCACAGCTTTTCGGATATCATTCCATGCTGCATCGGGGTGGGCATCACATACATGGCTGCCTAACTGTTTTCCTAGTTGTTCCTGAAATATACTCTTAGCTTGACTATCATTAAGTAGGCCCCTAAGAGGTTTTCTTGCAGCGTCTTTCCTACGTCCAGTTAGACGCAAGCAAATACGCGCTCGCACTAGAGCATGATCTGAATCTAGGCATGTGCTCCAGAATGAGCGACAGTCTTCTATCGAGCCCCTCCATCGGTGGCTGATAGCGATGTGATCTATTTGGGTCCAACGTTGGGACGAATTAGGGGGTCTCCATGTTAAAAGATGTTTTTCCTTATGTTTAAAGTTAGTATTTGCAAGGAACAGGCGGTTATCTGAGCATAGCTGCAACAGACGGTCGCCATTATCTGTTCTTTGAGCCACGACACCATAAGATCCACCTAGGTGTCTTTCCCTATCGCTTAGTTTACCTACTTGAGCATTAAAGTCACCGGCCACTAATACTACATCCGAGCGCCTAGCTTTTCGGAGAAGGTCCGAAAGCTTTCTGTAAAACTCATCTTTTACATCATCTGAGCTGCAGTCAGTGGGAGAATAGGCAGAGACGACGAAGAGGCAACGACGAGTGTCCCTATCTTTCCGGATTCTTACTGTTCCGTTCAGTCGGACAGCGCACAAACGACTGTTTACTGCGATCCACTCTAAGAGAGCTAGTTCTGCCCTAGGACTCAATGCTATACCTACGCCGGCGAGGCCACGGGAAGCAGAACCAGGGCTTCCAGATACACGAAGCGTAAATCGAGTCGGTTCTTTATTTTGGCATGGTGAGGTCAAGTGAATGACGCTACTTGGATCCTGTATGCGCGTTTCGGAGACGCAGCACACATCGATGGCACGAGATTCTAAAGTCCTAGCTAGGGAAGCCTGTTGTCCTATTTGGCACAGTGTTCGGACGTTAAAAGCTTTTACGTGTAGTTTAGAGCGTAGTTTCAGGAGACCAGGAATAGCGTTCCGCGTACTCGAATCGTTTGCCCTAGCGGTGCGAGGTGAAAAAAGAACGTGAGAAGGGTTAGTCGGGGAGATAAGAGTGGTATAAGGAGGTGTAGGAAGGATTTGAATGTGGCCAACTTTGTCTCGTGTTGGTGTCACTTCCCGGCTGCCCACACCGTGGAAGGGTATTTCTTGAGGAACCTGAAAAAGAAATTGAATTAGTGTTGGTCTTAAAGATCTGGGAGCGTGACCGCAGAGCCCAAGGGACAACTGCTTGAGGCCGGTCGCGCACGGCCTTTTCGTGGAAGGTTTTTAATGTGTTAGCTCCGTTCTTCAAAGGGCCCTACCGCCGGAGACGGAAATCCGTGAGGTAAGGTGAGGTGTGACATTTTTAGGGTCAACCTTTTCTAACCCCACCCCTCCTTGTGGGAAGGCAGCATCGCTGCAGATGCTGGTTGTCTGAGGGAAACACCTTACTGCTGTCACACCTCTCTACAGTCAGCAGTACGACTTCGCCCTCAGACCTTGAGTTGCTGCTTTTAGTCTAACCGTTCTCCAATCGATCTGCCTGGCATGATAGAACCTACAGGAACATATGTTCCAGCCAATATAGCTCGGTTGGAACATCACGATAGGCAAGCCCGACCACCGCGTCAAGGTAGCAGCTTCGGTCGGGATACGTAGAGAGAGAGAGAGAGAGAAATAGGGAGAAAGAGTTAGATCACTTACAAATACATAGAAAGTCTATTTATACACTTGATAAATAAGCTCAGAGTATGGTTTTCAGTGATCAAAATCAGATAAAGCAAACTTAACAAACCAAAAAAACTGTTTCTCTCTCTCTTTATATTTTTTTTAATTTTTTCTAGATTTCAGTAACACCTTTACACCTTTATTGATAGAAAAGATTAATAATCACAATTTATTTGATCATACAATATGCTAATCATGTTTGTTTCTATATATGTATGTATGTATGTATGTATGTGCATCCGTGCGGACGTACATGTGTGTGTGTTATGTTTTTGTGTCTGTTTGAAGGTAATCTGTAGGCATCTTAATTTTCATAAGTTTTTTTTTTGGTCGTCACGGTTATGTAAAACAAAACCAAAATCACAGAAACATTTATCATAAATATCTATATTCCTGTATCTATCTAGATAGTTTTATGTGTAAATTGTATCTAAGGTAGAAGTGATTACATTATTTTTTAAAATCAATTTACTTCAATGAATCCAATTGTAGTAAAACATGATTTCAGTCTTAATTACAGATCAGTCTACTTGTATTATTACAAGTAAATAAAGTAAAAAGAACAACAACAACGACGACAACAACGACGACGACGAAGAATAACTTGTTACCTTTAAGTGTGTATGTGTGTGTGTGTGGGGGTGGGGGGGTGATTGTGTATATACTTTTTCATTTAGATTTTCTATTCTCTATTTAGATTCATCAGACCATTGTATTAAAATGGATTATATTAAAACAACATTTTATTCATGTAGGCATCCACATATCTATATGATAAATGATTATGAAATGGGTATTGCTTTCATTGACGTATATATATGTACATATGTATATTTGTCGAGTTAATATTCATTTGACTCAAGGTTATGGCAACTAAATGCATCTCATTTTGGTTGAATAAATTTTGTTCTTTTTTTTTGGTTTTTCATAATCAATGAAAATTTTTCCGATTTTTTTATCTAAATTTCTTTCTTATTTCTATCTATGATATTGTTACTGATAAGTAAAGATCGATAATGGTTAATAATGGAATTCAACATGTATGTTTCGTCCTATTTAAGATTCATCAACTGAATGGATCTACATTTCAATATTAATGTTCACTGTGTAACAAGAACCCAGTACTGTTCACTTTAAACAATAGAATAACATTTCAATGTTTGAAATCAATTGAGTCAATTGAAGCTAGATCATCATTGAAAACCTGGAAGCAATGGACGGTCGGTTCGTCGTAGTATGGGAGTTTAACCAGGTCTTTTGTGAGATATCAACTTATTGATGACAATGGTATATGGTGGCGCAACTTCATGGATTGGTTGAAGTTAGACATTAACACCATTAGATGCCGGCTCAGTGGTCTAGTTGGTTTAGCGCTCGCGCACAACTGATAGGTCCTAGGTTTGAATCCCGCGGTGTGCGGGGTCGTGCATGCGCACTGGTGAAGAGACCCACAATAGAACGAAACAGCTGTCCAGTGCTCCCAGGTTTTTTATGATGATCTAGCTTCAATTGACTCATGATTTCGACTATTGAAATTTCTAAAATCTCCACAAAACCCATTCTGATAATGATACAATAACATGTTAATAATTTAGAATAGTAGCTGTTTGGTTTTTTTCATATTTCAAGTGAAACTGTATCTACTTTATGACCAAAACTACGATTAAATAATGAGGTAGATCATCTTCACAAAGTAATAATGATCACATCCTCACAACTGATTGATTTCATTAAGAAAATTGTTTTTATAAATTTTAACACTAAGCCCTAAACAATGAAATTAGTTATGAAAACAATCATTTGATAACTTACAAGTGATATTTACTAAAGAAAATGGGATAGTAGAAGAGATTTGTAGCTCAGATGGATGATTTTGATGACGTTTTGTTCTGTGAGTTGGATGGTTTAGTCGTGGAGCTTTCATTGTTCTTCTGAACGACATTATCAGTACAAACTTCAGGTAGAAGTTGAAAGCTCTACAACCAAACTATCCAGCTCAGAGAACAAAACTCCACGAAAAACAATTGTAGAAAATGAATTTTACAATTGAATTCATGAGTGAATTGGAGCTAGATCACTATGGAAAACCTGGAAGCATTGGAAGGTCGTTTTGTCCTATTGTGGAACTCCTCAACACTACGCATTCATGATTCCGCCTAGCGAGATTCGAAGTCACGACTTATCAGTCAAGCACGTGAGCGCTTAACCACTAGACCACTGAGCTGGCTGGCAGCTAATGGTGCTAATGTCTAACATTAACTAATCCACGAAATTGAGCGATACACCCACCATTGTCCTAAGTGAGTCACTATCATATAACAAACCCAGACGTCCAGTGCTTTGAGATTTTCCATGGTGGTCTAGCTTTAATTGACTCATTAATTCAGTCATGAAATCACTAACTTCTTCACAAAACCCCTTTTTGAAAATGGATTCCTTAAAATTTGTAAACATATAAATGGTTGAATGTAAACTTGCTGATATACATTTCTATTGTATGTGATGAAACTTAAGTTTCTGATCATAATTCTATTTTGTCTTATAGATACATACTACGAATTAACTACTAATTGTAGTAAAGATAGAAGTGTAACACCCACTGGTTGATGCTGATTCATAACAAGTTTAAATAATTCCAATTTAGTGCTAATATCCCCTTATTGTGATAAAACTAGAAAACAAAGTTGTATATCTCAACGGAATAACACATTTCCTAGTGATTGAAGTCAAACTATACTGACGAATGTAAATCAACATAAACTTTAGGTGTAAAGTTACCTATCTACTCAGTTCAACCATTTTAAATATGATTATGGTGAACCTAATGTTAAAACAGGTTGAAATAAATCAGTACAATTTGATGAATATGCAACTGTATTTGCAACGCAGCTACTAATATGAATTTAAGTAGTATAAATTTCTAAGAAACAAATTATTCGAAAGTTTGTAGAACAAGAACACGAGTGGGGGACAATCGATTGTACTTGAACATGAATTTACAAAATATCCCACTAAAATCTGAGAACCATACAGTACACTCTATTCCTGACTATTGTTATCTACTACTTATGTGGATGTGAGTAGCTCACACCACAATATAACTATCAATATTCATTTATATCCATTTCGGTTCTTATTAATTCATAATACCTCCCAAGATGAAAATAAAATTGAAATTTAAAAAAAATTGAAGTGTAATACTGCTCTACGTTGTTTAAATGTCTCATTAGGTTCATGGAAGTGTAATGAATTACAAGTAGTTCTTATATCTTAAAATCAATAATTTTTATTATAGAAAGGTATACATGTAGTGTGGAGTCGAGTCGCGGTTGACTATGACCACCACTACAGGAAGACTACGTGCCAGTTAACCGATAAGATCCCCCATAAGGCAAATATAAGAAGGTAGTTGATGGCTGTGGTCCAGATGTATTCGTTGGTGATCTCGTTGTATCGAAAGGATACCGAGATTGTACCAGGTTACTAGTGTGATTACTGAGCGTAACCGAATTCGTGCAACGTCACAATCAACGGAAGAATGTATGTCTGCAGGACAGTTAAACAAACAAGTACAGTAAAGCAATCACTAGTACAATCGGTTATAATGATAAATGTTCCCATTAAACCAATCGCGTTCTGTTGATAAAGGTAGGTCACTAAATACCAATGCACACATAATCATTTTCTTTGAGAATTCTTTAGAAAAAACTGGGGGGAGGGCTGTATGAATACTTTTATAAATGATCCTACACAAAGATTCTCACTATTTTTATGTGGGGACTTATTGAATTGATTACGAAATAAAATTTTGCAACAAAGATGATGTTTACTAACTTGCTTATGTCTGTTACCCGTCGTGGAGGAGCATAGACCACCCACCAGTACACTCCATTCAACCCTGTCTTGCGCAGTTCTTTTCAGTCTATTTCTAATTCTCGGAGCATTACATTCTTCAGTCTCCGTCTTCTCTGTTTCCCTTCAGAACTCCGAATTAGCACTTGTCTAATGATTTCTCCAATGTGTGTTCTATCCACTTCAAACGTTTTTTTTCCTCCTAATTTCGCCATCAGATAAAAGTTGGTTTGTTTTCTCATACAATAGATTGTTGATAATGATAACTGATCAACGGATATTGAATGTCTTACGTAGACAACTGTTTACAAATCCCCGATTCGCCCTCATTTTATTTAAATCATCTATCATATTACATCTGCAGTAGCAATTTGGAAGACTCTCCCATTCTCCCACATTGTATAAGCATTCCATGGTTGTCAGAAAGGGCATCGGCCTCCAGACTTCCGAATGAACTCGTGAGGCGTCATAACTCTTTTAAATGAAGACTTTCTGACTCCCATGGCAGAGTTTAAATGGCTTGAGTAATTTTTTCTGGTTAGCGTTTTTTTTAGCCAGTTAGCCATCTAAGGGATAGGGTCGTTAACCCCATGCCCAACCCTCTTCCTTTATCCGGGCTTGGGATCGGCAGTAGCCCCCGGAGGGACTCCAGGCTTAGTTACATCACATATATATATATATTGATTCATTTAATCAATAAATTCCCTTTTTTTATAATTTAGCTTATCTACTAAATCTTGGTGAATTAAAACAACGTCGTATTATGTCATTATGTAATATGACTAGATTACATATTAAAACTTATTATGATATACAAAAGAAATGGTTATGTAATATACATTCTAATGAATTAACACAACGTAATCAAATAAGTCATGAAACATTGAAAAAATTAACTGAATCACAAATTATTGAACGTCAAACAGCATGTAAATTATTAAAACAATCTATTAAAGGTCAAAAACAAATGATACAATTATTAGAGGATAATTTAAAAAGAAAAGATGAATCAGAACAGACATATACTACTACTACTAATAATACTACTAATAAAACTACTTATAAATCAAGATTATTCATTGAACAATTAATGGAATCACCATATTTTATTCAAGAAGATTATTCATCGGAAGATATGATAGGGATACAAAAAAATCATTTAATACCATTATATTCACCAAGTTCAATAACTTCTATAAATGGGAGTAGTAATAGTAGTAATGGTGGTCGTGGTGGTGGTGGTGGTGGTGGTGGTGGTGGTGGTGGTGATGGTGGTAATAGCAGTGGTAAGAGTAGCTGTTGTAAAGAATCACAACCATCAAATGATCTAAATGAACAATTCAAACAATCCAATTCAAATTCTGTCAAAACAAGAATTGTTGAAATACCAACAGATTTACATCAACAAAATGATATAATAAATAGAGCTAAATCAACACAAAGTATTCATTCAACAATAAGTGTAAGTTTGTTTGTTTGTTTGTTTAAGCCTTTTGATATTAAGTGATTTTGTTGTTGATCATGATTTACTTAAGCCAGTTACTCTTTCATCTTCCTCACCCTTATGTAGCATCGACCGTCGATCAGTAATCTATAACTAACTCTGTTCTCGAAAACGGGGGGGGAATATATGATTTTGTATTCCGTGTATAATGGTTGAGAAGTTTTTGGCAGTTAAACATAATCAGTTACCTAAGCAAAGATGGATAGTGGCTAGCGGTGGAATCCAGGATGTGTATTTTGTCCTATTTGAGACTCGTCAGCTGGATGTACCTGCATACCAAAGTTGATGTTCACTTCAGGACTGAGTGGCTAAGTGGATAACGCGATGGTGTTTCAAGCGAATGATACTGGATTGGAGTCACAGAGTGAACATTAAACCTGAGATGCAGGTAAATCCAGTTGACGAGTCTCATATAGGTCGAAACGTGCATCCTGTATTTCACTACGAGTCACTATCCATCTTTGCTTAGAATACTTGTTAACTAACGTAATATCAAGGCAATCCGTACAGGATACACATATGTCAATAAGAGATCGATCATTTGCAGTCCTAAACATCAATGGAAAGATTCAAGTGAACAATACTAAGTGATGATCAGTTACTTTTTACAGTTAACTAATCTTATTTCTAAAGATGTAGTACGTCTATACTTCTTCCGTTCAAGATCGATTCCATTATGACGAATCAATAGAAGTCCAAGATCATATAGAAGGTGATTCGCCATAATATGAAATTCTCTAGCAATATGGGACAGAGATCATTCACTTTTGAATTAGACCAGCCAAAAAAGTACTTAATGAACACAAATTACCATTAGAGTGAATTTCAATTACTTATGGTCTATAAATGTGGCCGGACACTATTAGCAACAACCAACTGCGGGAAAGAACAAATCAGATCCCAGCGGAGGAAGAAATCAGGAAGAAGCGCTGGAAGTGGATAGGACACACATTGAGGGAAGCACACAACTACGTCACAAGACAAGCCCTCACTTGGAATCTTCAAAGCCAAAGGAGGAGTGAAAGACCAAAGAACACATTACACCGAGAAATAGAGACAGACGTGAGAAGAATGAACAATAATTGGATGGAACTAGAAAAGAAGGCCCAGGACAGAGTGGGTTGGAGAATGCTGGTCGGCGGTTTATGCTTTATTAGAAGTAACAGAACATCTTTGTAAAATATGTGAAACATACAATAAATACTTCATTTGCAAATCTTCCATCAATTATCTTTCACATTGTGTATGATTCTTCCAATTCACAATTCCTTTGTATTTCCCTTTTTGTTTTTTGTACTCGATCCTCTTAGCCTTGTGGTATCGTGCAACGCACTTTTCATGGGTGTTACATACTATTTATTTCTCTCGACATAAGTAGCATATACCGCAGTACTACTACTACTACTGCTACATATGGGGGATATTTAGAGATGGTCGAATTTTGTAATGGACATAACGGACTCATTTTATTTGAGCAACCGTTGAAACCCAAGGACCACTGGGTCACTGGTAGAGTCGTAAGTGCACAACGGCTGAGGAATACAATCAACAGGCAACTGAAATCTACATTTTTACAGCATATACTGAATTCAAACTGGTATTCTTTTGCAAAATAGTATATGCTGACTCATATACTTTGATGCTCTTTTACACTTAAAGCTCACTCATACCATAGATATTGATTAACAGTCGATGACAGATATTAGGTCCCTCGTAACTTGGAAGTAATAAGATGACAAGCTCAAAAGGGATAAATTAACTCGAAAATCTCATTAGTCATGACCATGAATTATTGGATTACCAAAAGTAAACAATAAAATATTCCTACGACACACGGTTAATTTGTGTATCTCTGGATTACCCGTGTAACGAGCAATTTGAGTACTAAACATTAGTGATTTCACGTTACTTATAGACTGAAAACTTTAGCCACTTGTTTGGAAGAGTGTCTAACACTAATCAGAATTCTGGTCTAAAACAATATGAGTGGTCTCACTAGATCATCGGCTCTTCCAGATATTTTTGCAAAACAATTATAATCTAAAACTCTGGCTACTTTTAAATTATAAGTAGTTAAAACATATTAAGAAAAATGTTTGGCCTCGTTGATACATGTGTATTAAATTCAAGTTCTGGTGGAGATTTGTAGCTCAGGTGGATGACTTTGATGGAGTTTTGTTCACTGAGATGGATGGTTTGGTTGTGGAGCTTTCATCGTTCTTCTGAACGACATCATCAGCACAAAATTCAGACAGAAGTGAAGGTCAATAAAAACCAATCAACGTCAAGATGTACAGAGCAAGCTATGAAACGCATATGGAGAAATTCTAACACTTCACTTCTATCTGAAGTTTGTGCTGATGATGTCGTTCAGAAGAACGATGAAAACTTCATGACTAAACCATCTAGCTCAGAGAAGAAAACTCCGTCGATGTTTAAGTTCTGCCTGTAGCCCCTCTGAGGCTACTGCCGGTCCCAAGCCCGGATAAAGGAGGAGGGTTAGGCATGAGATTAGCGACCACATCCCGTAGAAAACTAACTCGCTAAAGAAAACACTAACCACAAAAAATAATTCTATCCCATATTATTCATATTTCCATATTTCAATATTACAATGATTACATCACCATCATTAATTCCCTTATATCATTCCTTTCAAAAGGCATATGAATCATTATCTAAAACAGTTTTAAATATCATAACAAATCGCCAAAATGATTTATGGACAAGTATATTAGAACAAGAACAATTAGTAACAGAGAATTTATTAAAAGCACAATTAGAACAATTAAAATTATTGATAACTAGTGAAAATGCTGCTTTAAAACGTTGTCAAATGGATTATGATAATCGTATTGCTTATTTATCAGTTACATTGGAAGCTACTCAAAAAGTAAGTTATCAAGATAGATTCAGTTATTTTATTTTTTTATGTCTGTTAGATTTCTCGAAGCATCTAGTTTACCCGATTGTGATACGCGCGAAATTTAGGTTCCAAAACAATGATTTGTCTACAACAGCGATTCTTGATTGAATAATACACAAGTTTTAGTTACAAACCTCAACTTGTGAGGTGTTTTGGTCGTTTAAACGCGTGCTTCAAGTATGAAATAAAAGGTTCTCTGTAACAGTAACATAAAGGATAACTACAATATACGATAGTACAAAGGACAGCTAATAGCTGTGTCTAAATTCGATAACAGTTTATGAACAATCAAAACCCGAACCAAGAGCAAAACAATATAGAAACTGTTACGTTTAAACAAATGCACAAAACTGTGGATAACCACTACAGTGATCGAAGTACAGTAATTATAATGATAAATACAATGATAAGTACAATAAACGTTGTAAGTACATGTGAACATTTCAGAATATTACACTATAACTTGCGTCACAACATAAGTTTAAAAATTGTTCGGAATACAACTGCTTACTGAATGTAAATAAGTAGTATAAGACAACATACAAAAGAATGGAAAGGGAACGAGTAGGAACAATGTAAGACAAACGTAACAATGTCACTCTGTATGATACATGAGCAAGAATGATAATGAATGGTTGTTTGCATAGTCAAACTTGTAGATAGTCTGGCAAACGTTGGATGAGCTATATTAATCTTCTATCCTTATTATTATTGATTGATTGTTGCGGGATTGTGTTGGATTGTTGTCGGTTTTTGGTGTGGAAATATATATTTACGTTCTATTCAGAATAGTCACGTGTTCTTGATCTGAGTTGTTTTGAAGTCCTGTAGAATAAACACTAAGAAAGAATCTATTGTAGATAATCGTAAATTAATGTCCCATTCGTGTAGACATGGAAAACTAAGCGTTATAACACTATACTAAGCTGGACACCATTATCTATGATAGTCTTTAATCATAATAGAAGAATTCAGAAAGAAGGTGAGACTATAATTTATGGATGACCTTTGAGTGACGCTAGACTGACCCTTAGAGTGTCCATCTAATAACTAGGATCAAATGGGGGTTGTAAACCAATGTGAGGAATTAGAATTGTGATTTACAGCTGATGATTAGAGTTTGGAACTGGATTTGGAGTTTTCATCACAAACTGACCACTTATAATACCATGAATCTATTTAGCCATAAATTATAGTCTCTTCAGAAACCATTTCTCATTTAAGTTGACTTATTTATTAGTCTAATATCAAGAATCGTCAACAAATGCGATTACAACTTCCCAAGCATATTATTTCTTATTATAATATTGTAGTGTGTACTACTGACTTCGACAGATATAAGTAGTAGGTATAATCAATCGAAAGTGAAATATTTGGTGGAGGAAGGTTAAGAAGATCAAAGAGAAATGAATGAGAACAAAGACTGATTGGTATGGAAACAAAAAAACGATGAAATCACAATTGATTGATCACTGGGTGGTGATCAATCTCATGCTTGTCTAGTATTTATTAGTGCAGATCGAATGCTATCGATCATGTTGCAATGTGGTCACCAGTCTAGGTGACTCGACACTGCGGGCACTATGTATTGAATCCGCCAGGGAGCAACAGTTCCCTCAAGATTACAGGTACACCTTGCTGACGAGTGCCAAGTAGCACGAAACTCGGGTCCAGGGTTTCCTGTTGACTACCTCCAACCACCATCCGAAAAAACGATGAAGTCTGAGACAATTGATTGACATTGTGCAAATGAAGTATTTACTGTATGGTACTCAGATGTTACTAAGATGTTCTGTAATTTTGTGTATTCAAATACATTCAATTGCCCCCACTTATGTTCTCGTTCACTGCATTACAAGGATGTCAGAAAATAGTGACTCACCTATGTTTGTTAATAAATATTTATTCAGTAAGAACTCTTCATATATATTTTTGCCCAACATAAGATGGTAGTCAAAAAATTGTTGAATGAACCGTACTGATTTGTTCAGTAGTAGAATAGATGAACTAATATAACTATTAAGGCTACACTGAAGTACACCTCGACATCTGAAAGTAAGCACAGAATACAATGGATAGCTTGGAATCAAGTAGAAGATTTGGACTTCACATATGACCTAGCTCTTCTATCATATTCTCACAAACGAATGCAGATTAAGACAATCATAGTAGTAGCAGCCTCTGCATCAGTAGGCCTCAACACACACAAATGAAAAATCAAGATCATCAAGTACAACACAGTGTACACCAACCCAATCACAATTGATGAAGAAACTCTGGAAGATGTGGAATCTTTCATGTACCTGGGAAGTATCATCGATGAACAAGGAGGATCAGATCCAGACTTAAAGGCGAGGATTTGCAAAGCAAGGGCCGCATCCTTACAATTAAAAAACATATGGAACTCAAAACGATTGTCAACCAACATCAAATTCAGAATCCTTAATACTGATGTCAAGACATTTGGATTGTACGAAGCTGGAGCTTGGGAAACTAACACAACCATTGGATTTGAGTCCCAGAGTGAACGTCAAATCTGGGATACAGATAGTTTCAGCTGACATATACCAAATAGAACGAAACGCGCCTCCTAGATTTCACTGCTAGCTAACATCCATCTATTTCAGTTCCTATAGAGTTAACTCTTCCTAAGATGTGTGATTTACATTTGAAAAAAGGACATAATATTCCAATTGCATATTTCAAGTTGAAGTTGCACACATATAAGATGAAGTAGTACTCCCATTTGTTGAAGTCGCTCAAAAATCACGTCTTCTCTAAAATCCTCTGTAAACCGATCGTACGTGAGAAATTGCCTCAGTGACCTTGAAATCCCTCAAACGCTTCTGATTGGCTCGTCCATAAATTAGAGTCTCGCCGTGACTACTTATTTTGACTCCTAAATCTTCATATTGAATGACTTTATCGTAGAGGTATTCCACAAACGGTGTTGTGATGCAGATCATCACAAATACTAACTGATGTTATTATACTTGGTACTTCTAACAGTCATATATTTAATCAATCAACCAAAGAACGTAAACCATCCTGTAGTCCTTTTTTATTATCATCAGTGTGTATAGGTATCCATACTTCATTACTGCTAGTAAACAATAAGACAATTGACTTTACTACCCCCGGCATAACAAGTTACATAAAGTAATGATTGAGACGGGTTAGAAATGTCTCTTCGAGAACTCCACTCCCTACAGATTCACATGACGATAAAGTACCGGTTACTCTCATATGTCTCTCCCTATGAGTAGTAACATCTTTAATCTGACACCTAACTTAACAAAGGATTCCAAAATGTCTTTGTTTTACTTCAATTCGTAACTGTGAAACCTTAATTAAAGCTGTAATGGAATCTATAAATATTACACATACAGTCATGTTTCCATCCATATTCGGTTTTTCTAGTGAGAAAGTCAGGTGAATAAAAACCACAGGTAAAAAAGCCATATCTTCGTCTAATTAAACCGTTATTCTCCTTGATCTCATGGGGAATACCGTCATAAACTGTTTAAATCAATTTTCTTTGGGAAAATTTTCACCAAGACATATAAACTTAAACTTCCTAATTTTACTTGCTACCAAGGAATACCAAGCGTAGAAGTATGTTCGTATGGAAGTGATGAATTATTAACATCAACTTTGTTTCATGGTTATCTTATGCAAAACGAAGTACTTGAAGCTGTTAAAACAGTCACGAACTATTAAAGATTAAAAAAAAGTTATCGTACCAGTTCATCGAATGTTTTAGTGAAAGGATCATAGTCAATGCACCTCGGTTAATATGGGAAAATAGAAAAAAATCAATATAAGTGACCGTTAGGAAGAAAATAACAGACCTATAATGTAACAAGTTATAAATCAATGATGTGTACTGTTGTCATGTCTAATATTTCATCCACTATCACATATATTTTGTTGAATATTTTAAGTTACTTAATTTTAGTAATAAGTAGTATAATTTTTTAATGACAAAAATGTTTCATTTTTACAGTTTGCTGAACATGAATTTGCTGAAGAACAAGAACGCTTAATACAATTTTATTTTCCTAATTCAGATATGAATAATTTACGTTCAGCTTCTGGTTATCCATCAGAAACATTTCAAAGAGATTATTCTTTACATGAATTAAATAATGATAATACACAACTATTGAAAAATAATACTGATAATAATGAAAATTCACCAGAAAATATACGTCCAGTATCAAGTTCCATAAGAAAATTTGAAAAATATACAAATGAACATGGACAGAAAATAATTCCAATCACATTTAAAACACCATCTTCATCAAAATTTAATTCAACTAATATTCAAAGAGAAATGTTACTTCGACAAGATACAAATTAAATTGAAATTTTGAATGTAAACGGTTCATAGTTGTATGAATATGTATTTAACTATCAAATAGAGAGGGAGGATGTGTGTGTGTGTGTGTGTGTGTGTGTGTGGGTGGTTGGTTGTGTTTGTACATGGGAAGGGGGACGTTGTAACCATGAAACTTATAATTCAATAACTTTTAATGATATACCGATTTTCGATGATTGATTAGTTTGTTTTTCATAAAAGTTGATTTCAAGCATGTATACTTAACTACAAAAATACATTTTCTTTCATGTATGTAGAATAGAGAAGTTCATTTTTACCTTCGTTATTCTCATTTGAATAGATGAAATTGATTTGAGATGGTTTAAGATGAATAGGCTTGTAGGTACGTAGTATTGGGTCAAAATAGTTATCTAAATAGGTATTCGATATTGATTCTGAACATTTTACCTATAATCGTAATAATAAGCCTGTACAACTTTGCCTGTCCATTAGACAGTTATTTATTTTCAAGGTAGTTTCACTCTTGTCTACCTTTACCTATGGCCAAATATGATGTTTCCATTATCTATTAAAGTCTATTTCGATCATTAGTGTTTGTTTTATGGATACAACAATACAGATCAGCATCGTTCGATTATGATAGATCACGCTAACCTCTTACCTGTATATACGATTATGGTAATATGACTTTCAGTAAATACTTTGTTGAATGAAGTTATGTATTATCAGTGATTACCAGCATCTGAAATACTAAAAGCAATCAACTTCAGGATAAGTCTGCTACATTTTTTTAACTGAAATGTCACAGTCTATTTATTCTAAAACATACATTTTGATGACTGTATCGTGGCAATACACTGATGATTCAAGAATATGTTAACAATAATGATATAAAATTCTATGCTAAATGTCAGAAACCGGATACTGTTAACCCTAATGAATAACATCAGCTATTATCAGAAGGGGTCTTGTGGAGATTTTAGAAATTTTAGAAATCATGAGTCAATTGAAGCTAGACCACCATGGGACTCCTCAGCAGTGCGCATCCAGTGCTTCCAGGTTTTCCATGGTGGTCTAGGTTCAATTGACTTATGATCTCAACTAGCGACATTTCTAAAATCTCCACAAAACCCCTTCTGTTAATAAGCATCTGCTCACTAGTGACTGACTTCAAGAGGCATTTCCTGGAGTTCTAGTGAGAAGCCGTTACCAGTGGAGTTCAACCAGGTCGGTTGTGAGATATCAACTCACTGAAGACAATGGTGTACGGTGGCGCAACTTCGTGGATTGGTTGAAGTTAGACATTACACCATTGGATGCCAGCCGGCTCAGTAGTCTAGTTGGTTAGGCGCCTGACGCGAAACTGATAGGTCCTAAGTTCGAATCTCGCGGGATGCGGGGTCACGGGTGCGCGCTGCTGAGGAGTCCCGTACTAGGAAGGGACGGCCGTCCAGTGCTCCCAGACTTTCCGTGGTGATCTAGCTTCAACTGACTCATGATTTCAATCGGTGAAAAATCAACTATTGTAAATATTTCTCTTCATACAGGGGGTCGATAGTTGATTACTAGTAATCCCTCTAGCTGTTATACTGAATGACAAGATTTTGAACCTTTTAAAGATTATGAGTTCTCGTATAATTGTATATAAACCTTGTTATCAATTGAGAATTAATACAAATCAGTATCAATGGCTCTTTTCTTATTTCCGCTGACCACTTAATTTTAATAATCAAAATGCTTCACGATTTTACGTGTCATTCTTGCGCTTCGGCGGTGCATATACTAAAATTGGAACGATACAGAGAATATTAGCATCGCCCTCTGCAAGAAATGGTAATCATAAGCATTTTACAATTCAGAACATAGTTAAACATGTAAAATAAAGAAAAAAACACTATCTTTATTGATCATCGTTACAAAGTCACGAACAACCAGTAGAATAATTGGATCGTGGCTATCAGTGTAACTGAGGACAAGCGTTTCATTCTATTTAAGAACTCAAAACAACTGTCTGTCAACCAATATCAAAGTCACAATCTTCAAGACGAACGTCAAATCAGTTCTACTGTACGGAGCTTAAACTTGGAAAACTACTACAACCATCATCAAAACAGTACAAGTAATCATAAAAAGCTGTCTACGTAAGACACTCAATGTCCGTTGGCCAGATACCATCAGCAGCAGCGTTCTGTGAGGGAGAGTAAACCAGCTTCCAGCTGAACAAGAAATTAGGAAAGGACGATTTAAATGGATCTGACATACATTACGCAAATCATCCAACTGCATCTCGAAGCAAGTGCTAACTTGGAATCCTGAAGGGAAGTGGAAAAGTGTAAGGACGAATAATAACTGGAAAGAAATGGAAAGGATTGCCTAGGACGGGGTTGGATGGAAACTGTTGGTGGCCGATGTCTGCTCCTTCACGCGGAGTAACAGGCGTAATTAAATAAGATAGTTAAGTCTAGACTTCAGAATCTTTGTTGACAATGATAATTTGAACCAAAAGACTTTCATTATTAGCTCTTAATGTGTTATCTACTGAGCTACCGAGTTCATGGAGCTACTGGCTTATGTGAATTTAATATGATTTATAGTGGTATGAATTATCCCTTTCACTGATCAAAATCCAGTTAATCGAAATCATTATAAGTTTAATTTAACATATGATAATCATAGTTTAGAATAGAACGTTATTTCACATCCTCCGAAAGCTTATATTCAATACGCTTCACTATTATTTACACAATTTCAATAATCCATCCAATATTGTTTTAATGAGCAACATTCAACTATTAAATTACTACGATCTTCACCAAACCCCTTTCTGATAATAATCATAATATGCTCACTAGTAACTGACTTGAAGTATTTCCTGCAGTTCTAATGACAAACCGTATCCAGTGAAGTTCAACCAGGTCTGTTGTGAGATAGTAACTCGCTAAAGACAATGATGGATGTTGGTGCAATTTCTTGGATTAGTTGAAGTTATGCAATAACGCCATTGGATGCCCACTCAGTAGCCTAGGGAGTAGGCATTCGCGTGTGATACCGAAGCCCACTGGTTCAAATCCATAAGCGGGATCATGGATATGCAGTGCTGAGGAGTCCCATACTACGATAAAACGGCCGTCCGGTGCTCACAGGTTTTCTATGGTGGCCCGACATCAATCGATTCATGATCTCAATTACTGGGAAAGTTTCTACCAAGAAACTAATAGTTGTGTTGGGAGTGTGTGAATAGTCGATTTATGTGCTTAACCAATGACACATCCTGATCATATTGTCATACATGGAACTTCAACTTTCTTCTTGAATTAAAAGTGACATTAACCCAGTTCAAATAACCTTAGCTATCAGTAAATAAGTTAGTTAGAATTACAAATACTGTCAGTTGCTTTCGAGAATTGACGTCATAAACATTTTTAATGAATTCCTAATTATCAGTATAGGGTTATGGAGATTGTTGATATCATGAATGAATCAATGTTCAACTACCATTGGAAACCTAAAAGCACTGGATGAATGTTTCGTCCAAGAATGAGTTTCTTCAGCAATATGCATCTACGTCTCCGCATGCAGGACTCGAACCTTCTGGGTTTGAATCGTCGATGTGCACTAGTTGAGAATCTCATACTAGAACAAAGTAGTCGTTCAATGCTTCGAAGTTCTCCAGGATGGTCTTGTTTTACAATCTTCACCAAAAAAAAAACACCTTTCTGATAATATACCCTTGTTTTAATTAACTTTAAAAACCAAATCTATAAAACACACAAAAAATACATCTATTTAAATGATGTTGGCCTTTTTTTCAGTTTTATCTAAGAGACTACAAACACAATTACATAACAGGAACCAATAGTTTTATATTGAGATGACAGATTTAATTGAATATTACATTGAATTATACTCTCATCTCAAGCCAATATATATGTGTATATGAGTGTATTCTAGCAATTCAGGTTTTAAGTTTCCAATTCACTTAGTTATGTATAGACAATTGCGCAATTACATTCTTTAAAACAAAACGATATGGTTACTCTTGATGATATGACTTCAATAATCAATAGTAACTATGACCGAGAGAGTGAGAGAGAGAAAGTGAGGGAGGGAGGGAGGGAGAGAAGGGGAGAGAAAGAAAAACAAATGAGTAATAATAAATAAATTCTATTTGTTCAATCAGTTCCATATAAGATACATAAGTGTAAACATATTGATTGAATAAAAATTAAAAAAACATTTTAGAATCCATGTGCAAAACATCAACCAACCAACTAACAAACAAACAAAACTGTATCATTTTGAAAGTAAATTATAAATTCATTTATTCAGAAATTATACATGAGATTCATTTCATATAGTATGGATGTGCACTGCTGAGGAGTCCCATACCAGGACGAAACGGCCGTCCAGTGCTTCCAGGTTTTCCATGGTGGTCTAGCTTCAATTAACACATGATTTCAACCTGTGAAATTTCTAAAACTCTCCACAAAACCCATTCTGATCATATAGTATAGTTATCCTTTGTTGATGAGCTGAATAGTTTAGTTGTGAAACTTTCATTGTTAGTCTGAACGATAACATTAGCACAAACTTCAAGTAGATAGCTCGAATAGTTGAATAATATGGATTCGAATACTATAGTGAGCATCCATTCTCAAAAGATTCCGAGTATGATTTGTCGGTCTATGTGTTGGGGACAACTCCACCTGAAGTTCCTCCAGGGGCTACTGCCGGTCCCAAGCCTGGATAAAGGAGGAGGGTTGGACATAGGGTGATCCACCCTATCCCGTAGAAAACGAACTGGCTAAAAAAAACGTTAACCAGAAAAAATTACTCAAACCATTTAAACTCTACCCTAGGAGTCAGAAAGTCTTCAGTTAGAAGAGTTATGACGCCTCATGATGAATACCGAGTTCCTTCGGAAGTCACGAGCCATTAAGAGTAACAAGCATAAGTAAGTAAGTATGTGTTGGGGACGTTAGATCCTTAGAATTCACTTGGATAAAGACCTAATTTTGTAATTTTATTTAGAACATTTGAATTTGTTTGTTTTCGCGCCAAAAGCGCTCTTGTCATCTTCATGTCGTATCTCCCACTTAGGAAAATCTTAAATCCTATTGGTCCAATATGCTATTTTGTAATCCATCTCAAGAACGGTTTTGTGCTGTATATATACGTTTTGATTTGTGTCAGTTGTTATCGCTCATGCTTCTGGCTTTTTTGCGAAATATACTTCTTCGTTCGGACTTCGACTTCTCTCTCTCTAGTCAGTGGGTCTGGGACGCAACAGAATAGCTAGTTTATTGATCTTTCGTCACAAGTCTTTGTTCCGTTCGCAGACTAAGTGAACTCGAAACGGCTCCCAACCTAGCACAATCCCAACTATTATGTAATCTAGATCCATTATCTCCTACTAACTATTTTCAACGATCTAATATGAATAGTAAACATATTTATTCAAACATTGAACTCAGAATTATAAACTTTAAAGATCATCCCTATTTTATGAATTGATTTCCAATGAAGATTATTTTGAAAACAAGCGAATATATCATCGTGATCTTTTGATGAAGTTTTGTTCTTTGAGCTGGATGATTTAATTGTGGAGGTACAAATCTTCGTCATCATCATTGTCTGTGCCTTATTGGGGATTTCTCATCAACAATATATATCTATGATCCAATTGTGTTTAACTAGGACTAATCTAAAAGTTTTTCATTCAAATATTTTTTGTAGTGAATATGAACTCAGTTGGAGAAGACTAATTTATTGTAAGCTATGAAAATCATACATCAACTACTTTATGTATACATCTTTCATCAGTTTTCCTTTGATGGAATTTTGTTCTCTGACTTGAATGCTTTGGTCATGGAGCTTTCATCATTCTTCTGAACGACATCATCAGTGCAAACTTCAGATAGAAGTTGTCCTTTACATATTTTATGATACTTTCAATTTTGTTGTGATTACAATTACTCACTACTTACATTCCTAATCTCTCTATTATGTCTGTTAACATAAGTAGCATACTACAATATTATTAATCCAAATTAACAATGTTAAGCATTCATAGACTTACTTACTTAGTTACTCCCTGTTACTTCTCGTGGAGGATCATATGTCGTCCATCAGCCTATTCCATCGAACTGTGTCCTGGGCAGTGCTTTCTAGTTTTTTCCAGTTGTTATTCATTTTTTCATATCTGCTTCCGATTCTCGACTCAATGTCTTCTTCGGCTTTCTTCTATTCTATTTCCCTTCAGGATTCCAAGTTAACGCTTACCTCGTGATGCAGTTTGATGATTTCCTCAATGTATGTTCTATCCACTTCCATCGTTTTTTCCTAATTTCTTGATCCATGTTTTAACGGTTGACTATATGACCTCCAGATTTATTTGACTCATTATAACAATCAACGAAGATGCTAAAATAATCACTTAAAAAGTATTTGTATCTTTTAGGTTTGGATCTAACTAAGATTATCATTATTGATATTATAGGCTATTCAGTTTGATGTTAATAAAAATTACTTTTATAAGCTATCATATCTATTATGTAGGACTTCAAATGAACAATCCCTTATTTTCATGAATACATTCAGTGTGGATTGTCACAATATTGCTTTAAGTCATAAGCATTATAAGCAGAGATGATAGTGGTTAATAGTGGAATACAGGACGCGCCTTCCATCATAATCGGGACACGTCAATTGGATTTGCCTATATTCCAGAGTTGATCTTCACTACAAACTCAAACCCAATAGAGTTTGCTTAGAACGATATCACGTTATTCACTTCGTTACTGAATTCAGATAGCACCTTGTTTGTGCTTATAATGCTTACGACTTAAGGCAATTCGTACACGATGCACATATACCAAGAAAAGACTGATCAATCGTATTCCTAAACATCAATAAGATTCATATAAACAACATAAAATAGATCTCAATATTCTCATAATATAGTACTGAATTGTAACTGACACCTATTATTATCCGTTTCTCAAAACTTATTAAATGCATTTACATCATGAACTCTTCATTATACAGAATAGTTCCTGTTTTATACCTTCTTCTTCGAGTACACTTGCTATCATGAACAACAGGGTTGTTGTATATGAAGCATTTAATGTATTTGTTAACGCTAGATTCAACGTTTTTAATGATAAGTATCTTTTATTGTTTGTATTTAATAATTTCATAATATCCAAATTAAAATACATAAAGTGTAAATCTACTTGGTATTGTCTGATTGAATCTTCCTATTGATGTTTAGGACTATAATTAATCAATATCTTACTGACATTTGTGCACCCAGTGTTGATTGCATCAATATCGTCTTAAGTCAAGAGCATTATCAGTGAAAATGGATGATGGCTAATAGTAGAATCCAGGATGAGCGTTTCATTCTGTTTGAGACTCATCAACTGGATCTACGTGCACAAGTAATTGGTTATCAAGGCTCACTAGCTAAGTGGATAATGTGATGGTGTTTGAAACTAACGGTACTGGGCTCGAGTCCTAGAGTGAACATCAACTCTGTGATACAGTTATATCCAGCTGACGAGTCCCAAATAGAACAGGATGCACGTTCTGTATTCCACTACTACCCACCATTCATCTTTGCTTATAAATTGTAAATTTTCCTTTGTTTATAACTATCAATACAAAGGTTAGACTTGATAGTTTTAAACTGATTGAGCATTAGGTAAACAGTTAATAATACATATACATTTCTTGTTATTATCCTTATGAATAGGAAAAGTTATATTTCTGGCGATGTTTCGTAACTTTATGAAAGACACTTCTTCAGAGTTGACCAATATCCAACTGTTATAACTTGTGAATCTGCGTGCCCTGTTTATTGTATAACGCAACGACAACGCCTATTAGAGAGCAGTGAATTATCTATCGGACCAATGACGCGTAAAACCCGTGCGAGCAGTCTAGAGTCCTTATTGGTCCTGCTTTCCGCCTAGCCCAGCCAGTTAAGTCCAGCACATCAATCTCAGCCTCTGCATTATGAATCCTTATATTTCAAACATACTCGGTTTATATATCAACCAGACATACTACATCGTACCATAAAATAGGAAACAACATTTGTACAAGTTATAGCCAAATATGGCTGTGAATGTGGGAGACTGAAATTGATAGACAGGGCATAACTCAAGAACGGTAAATCGTATAGTAATAGTCTATGGGTCAAATTAAAGCTTATAATAAGAGCGACCTGAATATGAACAGTTTAGTTACATAACAATTATACGATAAAAGTATACGTATAGTATTGGTTCACAAAGGGATCCCAAACGTTACCATTCATTATTCTTATCGGGATATAACACCAACATTAAATAAACACAAGTTTAATTTCAATTATGAGTTTATTGGAAATAAGATTAAGTGATCATTATAGACATAAGATACTATTTGTGCATTATTATGATGATGATGAATTCATTTATCTAAAGTACAAACATGTGATGATTATTGTTAAAAGTACATATTTATTAAAGAGAAACTTTTTCACATGAGTATACTAGTCTGATCATGAATTAGATATTATAAAGGAAGAGAATGTTTCCAACTAAACTGATCGCACACACACAAGAGACGAAGAGTCCTGGGTTCGAATTCCACCAGTGGGATCATCAATGAGCACTACTGAGAAGTCCTATACTACGAAGCTCTTCTTATTGATGAGCTCCAGTTAGAAGAAAACCTAGATTCAGGGTTTCCCGCTGAATCAAATAAAATCTTAACATAGTATATGTAATACCGGATAATTCAGAAAAATAGCTTCATAGTAGTTTGATGGCTTTATTCAATATTCTATATTTGGTAAAATATAGAATTCTCAGCAAAAAGTATTTCAGAAAGTTTTCGTTTCTTATTTCTTGGTCGATCCTGATGACAAATATTGATTGATCACCAGCTAGAAATTAGAAGTTCAGGAATCAACATCTGGACAATGTCCATTCATTTCAATGCATATTGTTAGCCATTACGATGTCTCCGATTGTAGGTTTTTATAACTTGTACAGCAAAAGGTCATAAACATTTCACAAATGTACATGAATAGGTTAGGAGACAAAATTCGACTCACACGTCCGCATCTTGCCTCCTGGATAGTGGGATGAATGACTCATGAACGAACGTCAGCTGTAACCCTGGTGCTAGAGATCGGGCTAATCACCTACTCGACCGATACCCTCAAATCGATTACGAACTTTACAAAGAAACGCAGCACAATTACTCTTGGGTGGAAAAGAGACAAAAAAGCGGCAAAAGTGGTGCACGTAATGTACTGGGTTGCCCCTCATGGGGCAAACTCCAACTGGTTGTAAAAACGGCTATTCTAGCCCCGGTGGTTGTGCCATGCTTCGATGTGGCCTGTTTCTCTCCAGAAGGGCCTACTAGGCTTCATCAACATGTTTGGCTGGAAATGAAGAGGTTATGCAACAAACAAGTAAAAAAATAACTTGTTTAAATATCTAGATGGAAGGAACAGGTAACCCAAATATTCAAATGGGTCGCTCTTGAAAATTAACTGAACTATGCAAAGCTCAGAAACCAATTAGACGATTTGGAGTTCGCAGATGAACTAGTGCTCCTATCCCATACACGCGAACAGATACAGATTAAGACAGCCAATGTAACAGCAGTCTCTGCATCAGTAGGCCTCAATATACATAAGGGGAAAACCAAGGTTCCCAAATACAACACGCAGAACACCGATCCACTCACATTTGATGGAGGAACCCTGGAAGATGTAGAATCCTTCATATACCTGGGAAGGATCATCGATGAACAAGGAGGATCAGATGCAGACGTAAAGGCAAGGATTGGCAAAGCGAGGACAGCATTCCTACAATTCAAGAACATCCGGAACTCAAAACAACTGTCTGTCAACCAATATCAAAGTCACAATCTTCAAGACGAACGTCAAATCAGTTCTGCTGTACGGAGCTGAAACTTGGAGAACTATTACAACCATCATCAAGAAGGTACTAGTATTTACAAATAGATGTCTACGTAAGACACTCAATATCCGTTGGCCAGATACCATCAGCAACAGCGTTCTGTGAGAGGGAAAAAACCAGCTTTTAGCTGAACAAGAAATTAGGAAAAGACGATGGAAATGGATAAGACATACTTTACGGAAATCATCAAACTGTATCACGAGTCAAATGCTAACTTGGAATCCTGCACACTTCATTATTAATGACATTCATATAAATTTATCTTGAATCAACTTGATAATCATAAATTTGGTTATCTTACGAGATGGGTTCGCTAACCCTATGCCCAATCGTCATCCTTTATTTAGATTTGGGATCGGCAATAACCGTAGAAGGGGCTCCAATCAAAGTTATAATCATAAATCATTGTATACTATTTCAGTGATTTAAAGATAACTTTTCATTTATTTAAACTTTTAATATCTTGATTGACATGTTGACAAGATGAAAATTTGTGCAAACTATCGATTGTGTTTTTGATGGAGTTTTGTGCTCTGAGCTGAATGGTTTGGTAGCTCAGAAATAAAAAAACTCCATCAAAATCATCCACCTGAACTACAAACCTTCTCCACTATCGATTGTGTGAATGGATAGTGATGCTGATGGCAGAAAGTTTAATTGATTTCGTTTGAAACGTTTAAAGTTAATCCGTTGAGAAGTTTGTTCAAATGTTACCATGTCAATTGAGAACACATTTATTTTATGTCATTTGAAAAAAGCTAATTCGTTTGTTAATTTACAATGAGGATTTCTGTCCTCATTTTGATATTCAAAAGTCTAGACAACTTACTTACTTATTTATACCTCTTACCCCTTATGAAATAGCATAGGCTGACCATCAGCCTTCTCCATTCACCTCTGTCCTGGACACTCCTTTCCAGTTGTTTTCAGTTGATATTCATTCCTTCGATATCTACCTCATATTCCTGGTGTAATATTTTTGGTCTGCCTCTTTTTCGCTTCCATTCAGCATTCCAAGTTAAGGCTTACCTCAAGATGCAGTTGGGTGATTTCCGTAAATTATAATCTATTCAATTCCAAAGTCTCTCTCTAATTTTCGCTTCATCTGGAAGCTGGTTCATTCCCTGTCATAGTAAGTTGTTCCTGATGATATCAGATCAAAGGACAATAAGTATCTCAAATGTATTTCATATATAATTTTTAAAATAGTCTTTCATGATTTCTTGCTTAGGGATTTATTAATAACAATTAGACATTAACTAATATGGCTTATGACAGTTTAATGTACGTTTTATTTCTAAACAGATACCTTTAAACTGTACAAATAGGTAGACGAAGTTTTCATTATCTTAACATATACCCAAGAAGAATGATTCGAATCACTAAACAATTTTTCTGAAATAGATTAGTGAGAAAACATGGCTCAATAAATATCGGTTCTACCGTAGTGAACGAAGATTTAGGTGGCGACTTACTTATGCCCGTTACTTCCAATGCAGTATAGGCCGCTGACCAGCATTCTTCAACACATTCTGTCCTGTGCCTTACTTTCCAGTTATATCCAATTCTTGTTCATTCATATCATGTCTGTCTCCACTTCTTGGCGTAGTCAGTTGTTTGATCTTCCTCTTTTCCTTTAACCTTGAAGATTCCAAGTGAGGGCTTGCCTTGTGACGCAGATGAGTGCATTCTTCAATGTGTGTCCTATCCACCTCCAATGCTTCCCGCATACAGTAGAACTGTTTTGACATTTGTATTGAAAATTCTGACTTTGGTGTTGGTTGACAGCTGTTTTGAGTTCCATATGTTCCTCAATTGTAAATATGCTGTTCTTGTTTTGCCAATCCGTGCCTGAGCAGCAGATGTAGGTGGGAAAGACTAAGTTATTTAACAATACAAAATCACACACAAGTTCCATTGCTCATTCATTCCTGTTTTTATCTTGATTGCATTTAGTTTCCTCCCCTCTTCTCTCGATTTTAATCTTCTCGATCTTCTGCTCCCAAACATTGCACTATTGACTTGTGTTACACACTACTAATATCTGAAAACATAAGTAGTATACACCACAGTGTAACTTTATTGTTTTCCATAGAGATAGTAAAATTTTAAAGATAGACCTCGTAAATCCAGATATATGCCATGTTTGTGTTCATTTACTATCTGAAGGCTGAGAACCAGATAAAAGATGAGAAATATGGTACGCTTTTGGATGAAACCTGTGATACACTTAATCAAGGTCTTAGCTTACATTTCTAAAGGATATATATATACCAATAGCTTTCGCATAAGTTTATCTAGTTTACAATAACAGCTTTCTTTCCGTTCTTAGTTTTCTCATATGCGTAACATAAATGCTGGCCACCATTTATTTCGTAGGAGTACGTTTGCTTTTGTGTTTTTTTTTTGCATGATATAATCATTTCAATATGTAACAACAGGAATAAATCTTATCTCTCAGTGGCTGAGTAAATAAAGCGATACCGCTTCAAGCGAACGGTACTGGTTTCGAGTTTGTAGCGAACACCAAATCTGGAATGTAGCTAAATCCAACTGACTATTTTCAAATAGAACAGAATGCGCATCCTATATTCGAATACTAATCACTATCCTCACTGTTTATAATGCTTGTGACTTAAGACAATATCAAGGCAAATCTACACACGATGCACTGAGATTAGATGGTGGTTGGAGGTAGTCGACAGGAAACCCTGGACCCGGGTTTCGTGCTACTTGGCACTCGTCAGCAAGGTGTACCTGTAATATTGATGGAACTGGTGCTCCCTGGCGGACTCGATCTCGTGTCACTCAGCTTCACAGTCAGAGACGTTACCACTGGGTTCAGGGTTTCCTGTTGACTACCTCCAATCACCATCTAATCTCAATACATAGTACACGCAGTGTCGAGTCACCTAGACTGGTGACCACATTGCAACATGATCGATAGCATTCGATCTGCACTAATAAGTACTAGACAAGCATGACATTGATCACCACCCAGTGATCAATCAATTGTGACACACGATGTACATATACCATCCATAAGAGACTAATCAATTACAGCCCTAAACAACAATAGGAAGATACAAGTAAACAATAATACCAAGTGAATGAAACAGTTTAACTCATTTTGTTTTACTAAGTAACCAAGTAAGTTCGTGTTATTCGATTATTGACTCCATTTTTTTCTTAAATAAAACTGATTTGCATATTTCAGTAGTACAAATGTGTATGTGATATGTGCTTGATTCAATTCTGCATAAATTATTGAATGTAACAAAAATATAATCAATGAATTGATTAATGTACAAGTAAAATGAAAAGATGTGCAACAAGATGATTTGTGGAGATTATTAGTGTTTTTGATTGAGATCATGAATTGACTGGTGTTAGACCAACATTGGAAACTTGGAAGCATTAGACGATCGTTTCATCCTATTGTGGGCCTCCTCAGCAGTGGGCATCAAAGATCCTGGCTCGTGGGATTCGAACGCAGGACCTTCAGTCTCGAGCGTGAACGCTTAATCTCTAGACCATCTTGTCGGACTCCAACGATGTTAATGTCTAACTTCAACCAATCCATGAAATTTCGCTACCATCTTGCATTGTACTGAGATAGATACCTGTCTCTATCCGACATGAGTTGGCTCCACTGGTCACTGCTCTTTTTCTGATGAAAAGTTTTTTTTCCGGTTAATGAAGGAATTTTCTATTCAAACTACTGATAATGATTGATTAAATTGATATGAATAGTAGGAATTGACAGTAACAAATTCTGCTGCTTTCAACGAACGCAGTTCTCAACAAACCTTTAAAATAACAAATGAAAATATCTAGTACGTGAATTCTTTTTCTGAAGCTACAATTGAACAGAGTTGTAACTAGCATTCTCTTACATCATAGACTAGCTGAAATTGTGGAAAACAATTCTCAATGAGGTTATTTACTGAGGTAGTTGGGACAGTATTTACCTCGTTTGGAAGATTTAGATGGAGTATTGTTTTTTGAACTGGATGGTTTAGTTGTGGTTCTTTCATTGTTCTTCTGAACAACATCATCAGCAAAAACTTCAGATAAAAGTGAAGGGTTAGAATTTCTTCACATTTTATCGATAGCTTGTTCTGTCGACCTTGATGTCGATTGATTATCTATCAACCAGTTGGAATAACCAAGGACAAATGTTTGGCCAAGTATCAAATCGGAGGGAGATATGATAAAAATAAGGAGGACGGCAACGACAGGTTATAGGTCAACAAAAACCAGTCAAGATCGAGGTCGAAATGACAAACTGTGAGTTATCTGTGGAGAAATTCGAACGCCTCGCTACTATCTGATATTTGTGCTGATTATATTATTCAGAAAAATAATGAAAGCTCCACAACTGAACCATTAGTTCAGAAGTCAGTCATTGTTTATCATTTTCTTGTCGAATAATGGTGATTTCTCGACATTTCAGTATGAATTTATGAATCCATCTTATTCTACAGAGAAGATGTATTGAGCGTAAGACCCTAAAACTAACCCAACATTTCAGTGAAAATCTCATATCGAACTTTGTGAAAGATCAGAAAAATGTATAACCAGCTCCTTTCTCCCACTTCCGCTCCATAGTGGTATTTTGGTAGGCATAAGTGATTTACCAAACAATTTCTAACTTTTTAACACATAATTAAACCTTGTCTTTTATAAATAGTGAATCTTAAAGGGATTCGAATCAGTAATTCTTATCTTTTCCTCCGAAATTATCCGTAATGTTTTCTGGAGAAGATAAAAGAAAGCTATGAAAATGTGTAAGGGATGGTTGTAAAAACATTTTTTTCTGGTTAGCGTTTCTTTTAGCGAGTTAGTTTTCTACGGGATGAGGTCGCTAACTCCGTGCCCAACCCTCCCCCTTTATCCGGGCTTGGGACCGGCAGTAGCCCCCAGAGGGACTCCAAGCGGAGTCTTGTATAAACATTAATCAGTGTTTATTTCCATGACGTCTTGAATGAACATTAGAAATCAGACTGATAAACATATAAGATTAGTAACACCGAAGTATTTTATCATGGTTATTTCTAAAATTTTCACAGTTCAATAAGCATGATATCATGGATTCTAATTATTCTTTGGTTTGTAATCAAGTGAATGCATCCCATTACAGTGTAGTTTTCATTCATCCTGTCAATCTAAGATCTAAATTGTATGGTATTCTCATTTTCAACAAGGATATCGGCCTGTGTTACACTGACATGTTCACTCCGGGTGTTTTTGAATAGCTTTACAGAATCACATTCCAATATCAAACTCTTACCCACTGAATGAACATAAAAATGGCTGAAAATGTTTGTTTATCAGAATATAGGTGGGTTTATGAGAATGTGGACTATTCATAATTTATACCACTGACTGACCTTAATTAGATAACTACTGAAAATTAAGAATTTTCGACAGCTGTCTTATCCTAGGATGCAATTTTCAAACAGTACGGATTGACCAACCGAGTGAAAATCTAACTCGGTATCTGTTTCTTTCACAACAAGCGTCTAAAATCTAATATCTACCTTAACCCGTTCATAGTAACTTTAGTCTTGTGATCATCAGCGACTAGTTTGAAAATGCTATTCATGAAGCTCTAATGAGTAGCCATGACCAGTGAAGCTCAAAAGTATCAGATTTAAGGAATTCACACACTGATGTTATTAGCATTTGGTTGTCTAACATTCCAAACCGTTCGAAATTCTAAATAACCACTAATAGACACTGAATCAGTCGTATAAAAGTTAGGGATTAAAAAAGTGGCCTGAATATCCTGCGTTTAATCCTCAGTAAGGCGGCTGGTTCTCATAAGTCAGTCAATCAGCTACAACATAGGACCAGGCACATAAATACATCAGTCTAAGTTGCCATACCTCATTAGCACAACAAGATGAACATCAAATTCATAAAAGTATTTACTTCAATGGTAATAATTTATAAAAGAAAGATTGCGCATGAAGATATAATACAACAAGCAATAATTAGTTCGAAGAAAGAAAGGTATAAAGCGATTTTAATATCACGGTTTAAGGAAAGATAGAGTGTACGCACCTACGCCATTATGTTCGATCCTGAGTCATGTCACTAAGAGTCCTCAACCATTGGTTACGATAGTCACGTGGACCTCACTTAAGTAATCTTCATCCACTAACATGGCTCAGACAAGAGGTTAGTGACTTCAAACATCGATGCCACGTTTTTGTTTGGGTGCCCATAACTTTCTTCCAACCTCCAACACTAGTCAGTATTGCACGTCGTGATAATCGATGTGTTAGGCATACATAACAAATGGCCTAACCATCTCAGTTGATGAAGATTTACAACGTTGTAAGTAATCAGTATCATAGTAGGACGGATAAGTTGCCAATACTCCTTAGTTTTCGATAGTTATTTAACTTGGTGTAAAGTATGAAATGATAATTGATAAGTTGTGAACTGTTTTATATTCCAAGTAAATAGGCTAAATTTGAATCAAATGAATATAGAATAAAGAAGATAGAAAGAGAAGAAAACGTTTTGTTAGTTAGTTAGTTAGTTAGTTAGTTACCATCCTTCATTCATCAGTTCACTTCACTTAAGCATGTACATATTGAGAAAAGTTTTTAAAAAAGTTATTTTCTATGTAAATGTGTAAAATATACCTTTTTTCTAATTAACATAACTATCCAACAATTGCAAGGGTGTAGTGAATTCGATCAAAAGTACATGAGAGTTATTGTAATGTACATACCTGAATGTAAAATGTATAAATTAGTGTAGATTTACAAGGAAGTTTGAATTGATGAAAGGAAATATTACTACCAAAAGGGAATATTCGAGAGATCTTAGCAATTTAATAGTTGAATTCATGAGTCAATTAAAGCTAGAACATAATGAAAAACCTGGAAGCACAGGATGGACATTTCATCAAGACGGTGGCACAATTTCGTAGATTAGTTAAAGTTAGGCGTGGAGAGTCCCATACTCGGATGAAATGGATGTCCAGTACTTTGATGTTTTCCATAGTGTTCTAGCTTTAATCCACTTATGAATTCAACTAATAAAGATTACTACATTTTATTGACATTTTTCCAAAACTGTAAAAGAAGTGTTTAGGATTGGACGATAAAATGTAGCATTGGGTAATCAACTGCGTCTGATACTTGAATATACGTTTGCCATAAGCGAGCCCAGTCAGCTAGGTGAATGAGTAAACTATGAGTGAACTTAGTTATCTTCTTCTATGACCCCTCACGGACGCATAAGCCACCGACTAAAGTTCTCCAGCCAACTTTGTCCTGATCAATCTTTTCCAGTTGTTTCCAGTTGATATTCATTCCTTCGATATCTGACTCCAATTCTCGATGCAATAATTTTTGGTCTGTTTCTTTTTCTTTTCCCCATCAGTATTCCAAGTTAAGGCTTACCTCAAGACGCAGATGGGTGATTTCAGTAAATTATAACCTATTTAATTCCAAAGTCTTTCCCTAGTTTTCGCTTCATCTGGAAGCTGGTTTATTCTCTGTTATAAGAGGTTGTTGCTGATGATCTCCGGCTAAAAGGAAATGAGCATCTTCCGTAGACAATTGTTTACAAATACATGTACTGTTTTAATGATGGCTGTAGTGGCTCTCCAAGTTTCAGCTTCATACATAGAACTGTCTTGACATTCTTATTGAAGACTCTGACATCGAGGTTGGTTGACGGTTGTTATGAGTTCCACATATTCTTCAACTGTCGGAATGCTGCCCTTACTTTGCCAATCTTTGTTTTTACATATGCATTTGATCTTTCTTGTTCAGCGCCGGTGCTGCGCACATACGCAAAACATTCCACCTCTTCCAGAGCTTCTTCATCAAGTGTGACCTGTTTAATGTTGACTGTGTTATATTCTGTGGTCTTTATATCACTTTTCTGAAAATCTTAGATCGTTGATGCAGTAAAATCCATAGGAATGACAGTGGCTGCCGCTTCGATATCCGGTGGACTCAGTGGAGCTGGTCTATTTAATAGTTCCTCAAAGTGTTCCACCTATCTGTTCCCCTGCCCTTGAATCTCAGTGATTATCAAACCTTCTTCGTTTTTAATTGGTCGCTAAGGCTTGCTATATCTTCCTACCAGTCCCTTCGTTGTATCATATAATTGTCTCATATTTCCTTCTCTTCCGGCTGTTTTCACTGTCGTTCCTAGGTCTTTTATAAATTTCTGCGTTTCTGATTTAATCCTCTTTTTTCAACTGCTCGTTTGCATCTGTGTATTCGGACTGAAATTTGACTTTCTCTGTTCTTGTTTGGCTGTTGTTAATCGCTGGCTTCCTGTTCTTTCTTCAATCTTGTCCAGGGTGTCCATTGAGACCCGTTCCTTATGATGATGCTTCTTATGGCCTGGAACCTGTTGACATGTTGAAGTGATTACCTCCTTGATTCCTTTCCAATTGTTCCCCATAGCAGTTTCTTCTTCTTTCAGTAGAACCTGTAAGGCTTGGAATCCTTTGCTGAGAGTTATCTTGAATTGGTTGAGTTTGTATGTTGAAAGAAGTCTGTATGGAACCTTTGTAATGCTGTTCCCCTAGTTGTCTAGTGTGTCTTTAACTTCCGTTTCATCTTGACCACAATCAGGTGGTGATCTGTAGCCATGTCAGCCCTTCTTTTGTTTTCACGTCTTCCGTGAATCTTCTGAAATTTTTAGTGATACAAGTACGATCGATTTAGTACTCTGTAGTGTATTTCGGTGAGACCTATCTATAACTGTTTTGTTAAAGGCACATAAATTTACAAATCTGTCACCATTCTCTTTCCTTTCTCCCAGTTCGTTTGTTAACTTGAAAGAATATATGCATAAATATATATTTGCTCCTTAGAAAACTAAGTCAAATTTTTAACCAGTTGAGCACATCTATTTCCTAAGGAACCTAATGCAAATTTTAATTAATAACATGCATCTCCATCATCTCTGACTTATCATTTTTCCATGATCTATTCAGAGCATTATTAGGTTAGTATAATGACAACATATTTATTGGGAACAATCAATAAACTAATAGTACTAAGGATTATGTAAACTGAAGTAAAAACGAACTCTTATGTTGCTGTGACTAAATAAAAGATAACAGAGTGAATAAGGATAGTTCACATCAAGAGATGAAACGTTCTCAGCTTCTGATTACATATATTGGTTGTTTGAATCTTCCTATTAGTGTTTAGGATTGCCAGTGTTCTGTCTCTTCTTGACATGTGTGCATCATGTGTGGATTGCTATGAGATTGCCGAATTGAACATCAACTCTACGATTCAGAAACATCCGGCTGACGATTCTTGAATGAGATGAAACACGAGTCCTGAATTTCACTGCTGGCTACCATTCATTTCTGCATTTAAATAAATGTTTCATTCTCATGGCTTTAAAATACAAAATATGATAGATGTAATTCTATCGTCTACTTCGCACTATTTAACCATTAATTATTCAGCTCACATAGAACATTTAGCGGGACTAATGTTTTCTTTACAATCTCTGAACTTCGTCAAGCGTTACTGTGCTTGAACTGATGAATAAGAATATAAAAAAATGTCAACTATTTTCAACAATCATTCTTATATGGTTTGTATGCTTTAAAAGGAAAACTTAAAAATACTGACCTGAAAGTGATACCGTGAAAATATCTGATCTCTGTTGTGTGAGGACGGTGCACAGGTGAACTCGCGGAAGCTGTAAGAAGCTCAGAAAGAGTTGAAGATATTTCATTCAATCACCTTTGGGAAGAATATTCGATAATCTCTACGTTCAGCTTCCCTATTAGACAAAGCTAATAACCCCCTGTGTGTGGACTGGATAGCTATAATGATGATTTCGTTTTTATTAAAAACTATAAATACCTGTATGATAATTGACACTATCTGGAATAACATTCCTTTCACTTGTCTTCTGTCTTCTCATTTGCGAATTAGAAAGGTTCTAACGTTTAAGTTATACACGGCATATCGAGAAAATAAGCTGTAGATATAACAACTGGCGACAGGGATGGGATTCGAACCCGGGCGGGGAAACCCCAATGGATTAGCTCTAGATATAACATATTGAAATTTAACCTAAATATCCAAAATCAGTTATTTTTATGGTTCACTATCGTTATTTATTACATGAACATTATCCTTTTAACATTAATTCTTTACATCTCAACTAAATGATGATACAAATGCTTCCGCATTTTTCACAATCGTCATTACTTTCAATAGTACTTACTTACATACGCCTTTTGCTCCTCGTAGAACAGTATAGGCCGCCCACCAGAACTCTCTATTCAACCCTGTCCTAGGCATTCCTTTCCACCTGTTATTCATCCTTTTCATATCTGCTTTCAATTCCGGACGGAATGTTTTCTTCGGCCTTCCTCTTTCCGACTTCCCTTCAGGATTCCAAATTAGGGCTTGCCTCGTGATGCAGTTTGGTGATTTCCGTAATGTATGTCCTATCCCCTTACAACGTCTTTTTCTAATTTCCTCCTCATCTGGAAGCTGGTTTGTCTTGTCCTACAGAAGGCTGTGGGTATTAAATTCATTACTGCCTGTATAAAGCATATGTTTTTTTAAATGGATATCCTAGCAGCATTCTTAATGTTTTGCCTAAAAGGAATTCAAAATTAGCTAACAGTTCAATGATTGCACATGTCATGCACATAGTTCCCTTTATCATTTTGAAAAGAAAAGAAAAACAAAGATTCTAACAAAATAGCATGAATTCATTTTATTTCGTTCGGGTCTCGTCAGCTGCTTACAACCTGTGATATTTAAAATCCTAATTACAGAACCGGTTTAAAGAGAGCAAGAACAAAGATTGGTGCAGAATAATAAATCAATTCATTTTATTTCTGATTAAGATCATGAATCAATTGATGTTAGACCACCGTTGGAAACCTGGAAGCACTGGACGGCCGTTTCGTCCCAGTATGGGACTCCTCAGCAGTGCGCATCCACGATCCCACTTCCCGCGAGATTCGAACCCAGGACCTATCAGTCTCGCGCCAGGCGCTTAACCAACTAGACCACTGAGCCGGCATCCAATGGTGATAGTGTCTAACATCAACCAATCTACGAAATTGCGCGACCAACTTCCATTGTACATTAACAATCTCCACAACCCCTATACTGATAATTAACATGTGGTCACTAGTGACTAGCTTCGTGAGGGAATTCTCGGAGTTCTAGTGAGAAGCTGTGACTAGTAGAAATAATCCGTGTCGGGTAGAGACAGGTATCTACCACAGTACAATGGAAGATGATCGCGCAATTTCTTGAATTTGTTGAAATTAGAAATTAACATCGTTGGATGCCGGCTCAGTGGTCTAGTTGGTTAGGCGCCTGGCGCGAGACTGATAGGTCCTGGGTTCGAATATCGCGGGAAGTGGGATCGTGGATGCGCACTGCTAAGGAGTCCCATACTAGGACGAAACGGCCGTCCAGTGCTTCCAGGTTTCCAACGGTGGTCTAACATCAATTGATTCATGATCTCAATCAAAAACTTAACAATCTCCACAACCCCTATACTGATCATTTTATTTCGTTAGGTTCTTATCAGTTGCTTACAACCTAAAATATTTGAAATTCAACGTTATTATAGATATTGACATACTTATACATAAGAGGATGATGAAGGATCAATACATGTGTATCATGATGTAGCGAAGATTCAGATAGAGTTCATGAGGTCAAAAAAATTTTTGTTTCGAATATATAGAGTTTTGGGAGGGAAACTTCCAGAACATTGAGATAGTGATTAGAAATCATGGAATTAAAACACATTAGACGATTATGTAATGAAATAACTGAAAATAGATTAATGTTAATAAAGAGAGATATGAATTGAAATTGGTCAGTTATGAATGATGTAATTATAAAATTCAGAAAGAGTTGGAATGACGTAATAAATAAAAAAAGGGGGGGTAATGTTACCAGGGCAAAGAAAGATTTATTACTGTCTCTTTTTATATACATAGATCTGGTTTTAAACGTTTGATTGCTATTGCTTCCGCGAATTTCAAAAGGTTTGAATTTGATTGTTTGTTGATCAACTTGAAGGATTTCAGTATATCGACTTTGTGTCCTGTGTCAAGGAGATGTCTTGCGATAACGCTGCTAAATTCTTTTAGTCTGTTTGACAAAGATCTGGTTTTAAACGTTTGATTGCTATTGCTTTGGCAAATTTCAAAAGGTTTGAATGGGTTTAAATTGCTTACATAAAACAGTTTAGTTGGAAGTTACATTGAAGATACATTAGTAGAGTATGGTAAGGGTGTAAATAAATGGAATAGACTGAATGCTGTAAATATATATACCTTATGTAAAAGAAAATTCCACAACATAGATTATGATAACAGTTCAAAAAGCCTAGAAACAAGTGATGATTACATAAGTCAGGTTTTTGATGCTTGATAGAAAAGACTTCTGTAAACTTCAGAAGACTGAAGTTTGACTGTTTTATTAATCACCTTGAAAGATTGCAATATATCGACCTGATATCTTGTATCCAAGAGATGTTCGGTAATTGTATTGTTTAGAGTTGCTCAAAAAAAAACACTTCAAGACTTCATACTGAAGTTAACATTTTAAGTTTAAACACTTACTCAGAACTGAATCAAAATGGTACTAATCACAGTGTTTAGCACGTCCAAACAAAGATACTTTTAATTTATGACTATTATTGATGAATTAATTAAGTACTTAACTAGTGAACATTCAAAGTTTTCTGTTAAAAGTTTTTCATATTTAATTCATCATGTTATCGTTTGAACATGTTATATCCCGATGAGAATAATGAATGGTAACTGTTGAAATCTATTTCTGGACTAAAGACTCTAGACTATTCGTACGGGTTTTATGCGTCATTGGTCCGGTCGATTATTCACTGTTCTTTAAATGGCTGATTCATTACCTTATACATTCTGTTTAACAATACCCTGTTGAAGACTTCCTGGTATTGTGAGAAGAGCGATGTCCTTGTACTTATCACAGTTGCTGAGATCGCCTTTCTTTGGTATCTTGATCAAGTGTCCTTTTTTCCAGTTGTTGGTACTTGTTCCTCATCCCAAATCTTATTGAAGAGAATGTGGAGTATCCTTGCAGTTGCCGCTACGTCTGCTTTTAGTGCCTCTGCTGAAATGTTGTCTGGTCCTGTTGCTTTGCCACTCTTGATTTGCCTGATGGCCATGCTTATCCCTTCAATTGTTGATAGACCAACATCGACTGAGAAGTCCATGGGTGCTGCTTCGATGTTGGGTGGGTTCAGTGGGGCTGGTCAATTCAAGAGTTCTTTGAAGTGTTCTACCCACCTGTTTCGTTGTTCTTCAATGTTGGTGATTACCTCGCCTTCCTTGCTTTTCACTGGTCGTTCTGGTTTGCGGCGATTTCCAGAGAGTTTTTTTGTTATTTCACACAGTTCTCTCATGTTTCCTTCTCTTGCAGCCTTTTCCGCCGTCTTTGCTAAATCTTCCACATATTTACGTTTGTCGGTTCTGATACTCCTCTTCACTTGTTTGTTTACTTCTGTGTATTCAGCTTGTGCCTTGGCTTTTTCTGCTCTTGTTCGGCTGGTATTGATTGCTGCTTTCTTGTTCCTTCTTTCTTGAATCTTATCCAGTGTATCAACAGTGATCCATTCCTTATAATGGTGCTTCTTGTGACTGAGGACCTCATGACATGTTGAAGTGATTGCTTCTTTGATTCCCTTCCAGTTGCTCTCCACAGTAGTTCCTTCTCCATTGAGTAGATCATGAAAGGCCTGGAATCTATTGCTGAGGACTATCTTGAATTTGTTGAGTTTGTCCGTATCTTAAAGAAAGGCCGTATTAAACTTTTGTGCTGTTGTCCGTCCCATTGTCCGGTGCTTCTTGAGTTTCACTTTCATCTTGGCGACCAGCAAGTGATGATCTGATGTTATATCAGCTCCTCTCTTGGTTCTCACGTCCTCTATAGTCCTCCTGAACTTTTTGTTGATGTAGATATGGTCGATTTGGTTTTGCGTGGTGTGACTCGGTGAAGTCCATGTGATTTTGTTGATGCGCTTATGTGGGAATATAGTTCCGCCTATGACCACTTTATGGAACACACATAGGTTTGCAAATCTCTCACCATGTTTGTTCCTTTCTCCCAGTCCATGTCGTCCCATGTAGTCTTGATATCCTGTTGTTGTCCACTCCAACCTTGGCATTTAGGTCTCCCATCAGAATGATCAAGTCCTTTATTAGGCACTTCTCTACGATTGACTGCAGCCTATCGTAGAATTGGTCTTTAACTTCTTCACTGTAGTCGTTGGTAGGCGCATAGCATTGGGTGACGTTAATCGAAATGCCCTTTTTCTTTGTTTTGAAGGAGGCTTTATAGATCCTTGGTTCATGAGATTCCCATCCTATAAGTGCATTTTGTGCTTGTTCCAATAGCATCAATGCAACTCCTTGTGTATGTGGGACATTTTCTTCTTCATGGCCAGAGTATAACACCAGCTCTAATGAAGCTAGTCGTTGTTTTCCAACCTGCGTTCAATGTGTTTCACTGGTCCCAAGCACCTCCAGGTTGTATCTCCTCATTTCTGCAGCAATTCGGATGACTCTCCCACATTGTACGAGCATTCTATGTACCTAAATAAATGGTTGCTCTGGTTGTCAGAAATGGCATCGGCCTCGTGGCTTCCGGAGAAACTCGGCTTTCACAATAAGGCATCATAGTTCTTCTAAATGAAGACCTTCTAACTCCCAGGCCAGAGTTTAATTGGTTTGAATATTTTTTTCTCGTTAGCGTCTTTTTAGCGAGTTAGTTTTCTACGGGATGGGGACGCTAACCCCATGCCCAACCCCCCTCTTTTATCCGGGCTCGGGACCAGCGGTAGCCCCAAAGGGGCTCCGGGAACATTCCGACAACCAGTTGTCACACACAAGTGAGTGACAAGTACTTATTTGTCTAAATAAAGGTTATCTTGATTTCTAATTCTTACGTTTTTGGGGACTAAATTAGATCACTTGTTATCGGGAAAAAAGGCTTCTTGATGATAGTGGATGGTAGTTAGGAAATACGAGTTCTGCCCTGGCAAATTAATATATTTCGAGTTGACACTTAGAAGCTCACAAATCCCCTGATACGGCCGAGAGTGGAGAGAGTCAGCTCCCCCTCTCCAAATGCTCTGAAATGTTCATGCGTTTACAGCCACTACCAGGGAAGTCCTACTCACTGCCTTCTCATGCAGGGCGTGTTGTTTACGAAATTAAGAGGACAAAAAGAGAATGTCAGGTGCTGTAGCCGGATTGGTGGACATGGGAGAGTCCACCTGGGAGAGTTGGAAAACCCTGATTCCAGACTAATGGTGCACATGGGCTCCAGTATCCTGAAGGAACAAATGGTGTATGAATCAATCATTGATCACTGGCTACCATGAGACTTCATCTCCAGACGTTGCTCCACTACCTCGTGCATCAGACCTCTAGGTCAAAGGCTCCGTGTGTGACCCCCCAAGAAAACCACGTGCTTCGGTTTAGACATTCGAGTGGTATGATAGCCCACACACAAATCAAGTGACTTGTATGGCGTATATGTATTCTGTGCCCTCTTGTGCCAAAATTTTGTAATCAAATAAATAAATGATACTTAGAAAGTAAATGATGGAAAATATTCTATCTTTGATTGTTTAAACGTATATTACCATTTCATATTTAGATTAATCGATTAGCATTCAAGAACATAAATATTATGATCGTGTAATGTAATTTGTGTACAGCAAAAGTACCAACAGTAGTGAAAAATACATTCTGACACTAATTTAAAACAAAATACTTAATATTAAATGAATAAAAATCATAGAAAATCTTCAATATATTACTTCTTTCAATACTATTGATACGTATATATATATATCTCTGCATGAGAATGTACTTTGTGTACTATATAGATGTAAACATATAAGATAGTTGTTTTCTTTCTTCTTTTTTGTGATTTGAGCATTTGTATACATCTAATGTAATGATAATATGGAACCAGTTGAAGTGAATATATAACTGAAATTACAACAGAATTGGATAGTACTTGGAATTAACTAAATTTCCAAGAAGATATATATAAGATATCTATGTTGATATGTAATTGAAATGTAATATCAAACATGTATACTAAGAAAATTAATTAGTAGTAAACAGTAGTATATATATATATAAACTATCTCCAATAGATTTATATGTATGTTTGTGTGTGCGTTTGAATTTGGTGCCATTCGTGACTATTTTCTTCATAAATCAAGATGATGTATCTGTAAAATCAATTAAGAGATGGAATAACAACGAGAACTTATCACTGAAATATATTATATTAGGCGAAATTTTTATTTGAAATAACGAAAAGAGCGAAGAAATTTCTTTTCAGTTAGTTTCTCATCACGGCTCTATACTATACTATACTATACTATACTATACTATACTATACTATGCTATACTATACTATACTATACTATACTATACTATACTATACTATACTACGCTACACTATACTATACTATACTATACTATACTATACTATACTACATTATACTTTACTAAACCACGGCGCGCAATGCTGACTAGTGTATGGGATGGTTGGAAGAAAGTTAGGGGTGGCAAAACAAAAACGTGGCATCAGTACTTGAAGTCACTGACTTCTAGTCTGAACCATGTAGGTAGATGAAGATTACCTGGATGACTATCGTAACCAATAGTTGGAGACTCTGAGTAACATGGCTCAAAATCGACCACAATAACGTAGGTGTATACACTCTTTGTCTTCCTTTAAACCATGAGATTAAAATCGCTTTATACCTTTCATTCTACGAACTAATTCTTTCTTCCTGTACTATGCCCTTATATGCAATCTTTCTTTTATATATTATGACCACGACTGAATCAACTACTTCTATGAATTCGGTGTTCATCTTGTTGTGCTAATGAGGTATGGCAACTTGGACTGATGTATATATGTCCCTGGTCCTATGTTGTATCTGACTGACTGATATATATGAATAATATATAAAAAGTAGGGACTAACAGAATATTTTGATGAAAGGTCAGTATCATTGTAGTTATGTAAGAATCTAGAGACGAATGTTGAGAATATGTAATAGTATAAACGTGGAAGAAATTAGAAAATAGTTTAAATATTTTTGAAGGAAAAGGTTACAAAACAGTTCAGCTACAAATTCACTCCTATACCGATGGACAAATCGGTGAGAATAATCGTACAAATCTCTTTCGGATGTAAAGGTTTGGTTTATGAATATGGATTTCGATAGTTTCAGTGATATCCAATAGACGAACTCGTGAACCATGTGGTAGATTTGATGGAATATAGTAGACAACCTTAAAAGTTTTATTCAAGTTAACTTGATGACCTGTGTCCACAAAGTTAGCAGGAATAGAACTCTTAACCCTTGTTATCTGTTCTTTGCTCAACCAGCACGGACGGCGCTCCGCTATGAATTCTCTTTATTCGTTCTTTTTACTAAATGTTAACATGAGAATTTTCACTTTACTGAATTTTTCATTATCACTTATTCTAATCAATTACTAAAAGATTCCAGTAATTTTTTCACTAGTTCTCGAATCGTCCGCGACAAAGTCGAAGGTTTTTTGAAGGAAAGTAACCTTCATTATTAACCGATAAGAAATTCTGACGTCACAGGAAAGAAATGTCTTCACATGATTATTGGTAAATGAAGTTATAGTAAGTTAGTTGGTCAGTCAAAAGAAACATTAAACTATTAGAAAAATTACTTATCTTCTCATGTTGCTGCATCTCGTCAGCGTAAGACAATTTCCATGTTAGTAAAAGTAGTAACAATGTTGATTATTACAAATATTAAATATAAACAGCACAATCATACAAGATAGAAAATATTTGCAGATTAAAACATATAGAATAATTGAAAAAATAAGATTTACAAGAATACAACAAGTGACTGAATCTAAACTGTTGCGGCTGATTTTCAGATATGCCACCCAAATTATATAACCGTTGGCCACGATAGTCTTGTGGATCCCAATTAAGTAATGTGATTCTACCAATATAACTTAGACTAGTAGTATATGATATAATAGACTTATGTCACTACGTTGTTTGACCACTTATAGCTTTCTTTCGGCCCAAACTAACACCAGATAAAAAAATACGTACATATTTTTTAGGAATTCTTAAACCGGAAGAATACCAGCTGTATAGAATTCTTTATGTCTCAACAACCACCTACTTGACATATCGGTATTTTTATGAAAATTAACCTTATAATTTCTATTTAAAAGTAATCAACTTCGAAAATTACCTACTAACTATCTGTATATGACATTTTTATCTACATTAAACGTACTTATGTGAAAGTTAGTTATTAGTTGAAAAATAACAATGATTAAACAGAATTATTCTTTAGTTTCTGTTATAACATCGGAGTTTCCTCGTTAACACGGATGAGACACTAAATTAAGGTAGATGAATGTCTACACTAGATTCTCTCACAGTGTCTATTCTACAAGAACACCAACCCAATCACACTTGATGGCGAAACTCTGGAAGATATAGAAACCTTCATATACCTGGGAAGGATCATCAATGAACACGGAGGATCAGATGCAGACTTAAAGGCGAGAATCGGCAAAGCAATGACAGCATTCCTACAATTGAAGAACATCCGGAACTCAAAACAACTGTCTGTCAACCAATATCAAAGTCACAATCTTCAATACGAACGTCAAAACAGTCCTACTGTATGGAGCTCAAACTTGGAGAATTACCACGACCATCATCAAGAGGGTACAAATATATATATGAAGCTGTCTACGCAAGATACTCAACATCTATTGGCCAGATACCATCAGTAATAGCCTTCTGTAGGTGAGAACAAACCAGCTTCCAGCTGAAGGTGACATTAGGAAAAGACGGTAGAAATGCATAGGATATACATTATGGAAATCACCATACTGCATCACGAGGCAAGTCCTAACTTGAAATACTGAAGGGAAGTGGAAAATGTTAGGATGTGCAGAAAAATATACCAATAATTATCATGTTAAGTCTAATGGTGGCCTTGGACTTTAAATGTAAACTCCCTATTGGTCAGTATTTATTTCACTTGTTAAATATTGTACAAATGTTGTTTTCTATTTTATGGTACGATGTGGTTTGTTTGGTTGGTATATAAACAGAGTATGTCTGAAATATAATGATTCATGTCTCAGAGGCTGTGACTTGCGTTCTGGACTCAACTGGCTGGGCTAGACAGCGAAGCAGGGTCAATCGGGACTCTAGGTCGTCCTTACGTGTTTACGTGTCATTGAATCGATCGATAAAACACTGCTATCAAAATCTCCAGTCATCCCGTTACAAAAGGAAAAAAGGAAGACCGAAGAACATATTACGTCGGCAAATAGAATCAAATATGAAAAGGATGAATAACAACTGGAAAGAGCTAGAAAAGATTGCTCAGGCAGCGTTGGATAGAGTGCTGCTCCACGAGGAGTAATAGGCGTAAGTAAGTAAATAAGCCTATTCTACAGGACTTCAACACAACTCAGATCAAGAACACGTGATTAATCTGAATAGAATGTAAATATATTTCCACACCAAAAACCAACAACAATACGACACAGTCTAACAATAATCAATCATAGTCATAAAGATAGGAGAATATATAGCTCATCTAACGTTTGTCAGACTATCTACAAATCTGACTGAGCAAACAACCAATCATTATCATTCTCATCCACACATCAGTTTCATAAACCTTTTTTCACAACACCGGCTTGTTTTCAGTACACTCACCGTTTATTCTTTATTTTGAAATTGTTTCTTTATATGAATGTTTCCTCTTTTCATATTCTGTTAATAACTAAATCCCATTCCTTTTTGTAAAAGCCATTTCTGTAAACTGTTTCCAACTTCATTTATATGTACAAAAGGACTGGTTTCTAAACCTATAGTTGCTTCCATAGATGTTGGCGTAATAAAGTAACTTCGCTAATAACAAAAATCATAACTTGTTACTGATTCACTGGCATTTTTTCTTATTCGATTGGCTTTTTCGCTTAGTAATAATGGCTAGTCATGTACCTTCTTATCTCCCCTATTCTATAAGATCAATATTTTTATTGTGTACATAGGCATAAATCTGTATTAGTTTATTCAATACTAAATTTTTTCATATTCTCCTGTTTACTATGACTTTTTGCCTAGTTTTGAATATATCCATCTAGAATTCGTCAGAAAAGGTGTATATCAAGTCTTTTGTTTATAACCATAACATTACTATGTAACATTAGAATGTCAATAGATGATAAAGTTATGATGCATTAGATAAAGTTTCGAATGATTCTCATCAGGGAAATGTGTTAAACTTATGTATTTTTATTTATTTTAGTCAGCATCACACTAATAGATGGTAATACCAAGCTACATATACAATACTGAATAGTCCGTTTGACAAGAACGAGTAATACAATTAATTCCTTAATTTACATTAAGCATTGCATTAAGTAACTTTCACATAATAAAATCCAGACTGAATAGAGCATGTGAATAGTTTTAATTCAAGTATATTGCAAACAATTACAAATATGGTTTATTATATAACTACCGGTTACGATAACAAACCTTAAATTGAACTTAGATATAACAATTATCTATCTCAGTATATACATACATAGTTAGAACCCAGAAAACTACTCATTCCAAACCTTGAAATCTAACTCTAAATCCTAATTCTCATTTTTCATACTAATTTACAACCCTCGTTGACCCTAGCAAATAACACAGCTTTGAAATAAAATATATTTGGGGTGATGATAGTGTTTGGTTGCTCAAATATGAGTACCCGATCAAAGTATTAGCTTAATTACCGGTAACTAATTTACTGTCATTATTACTTAACTACACTTTTGAACCTTACATCACTTTGATTTCATTAGATGGTTATTATGGCTGGCTGATATCCAAAACTATCTGTGTGCTATACTCGAGTAAATAAATCCTTTGAGTTCTGTGAGCTGACTGATTTACGTTAGTCTGAATGGCATCATTACCATCTCATTTAAATGGAAGTAAGGGCTAAAGTTAATTCTCAAAATAATGATGAACGGTTTAACACTCAAGGATCTGGCTCAAAATATCACACTAAAACCATCCTTTGAGGCTGAGAATTCTCTCCATGATGAACTCATTCTTGATATACAAGTTTCGTTGTAACGCATTAAAAAGAAAGACATCTAAATTTTGCGAATATTTTTCACTAGTCCCGTAAAAGTGCTACCAAGTTAGTAACGTTGAGATTAAAAGAATTATACAACAGGAAAGTATCAAAATGGTTGATAGGTTGATGAACGTTTATAGAGTTTAGAAAACATGTTAAGCATACCTAACCACCAGCTACCTTGAAGTTTAATAGAAGATGGCAAGCGAATAAATTGACGGGAAGCTGGAGGCTGTTAAACCATAGCATTCTATTGGTCCATAGTGTCGTTATCTGTTAGTCCAACCCGTTTTATTAAATTTAGACTCCCTGATTGTAGCACTCACACCAGACGTGGCTTATCATTTGTGAAGTTATTTGGTAGATGATAACTAACAATACATTAACCGAGCAGATAAAACAGTTAATATGTCTTTCAGAACAGCAATTAAAACAACCACATGTCGGATTACTTACTTGATTTCAGTATTATATTCCATTGGAACTACGTTTAGTGCTCCACACCATTCGCATAACCATAGTTTACACATGTCCTAACTCCATTTTCAACAGTGCCGTCACCAAAACAACCATGGCGTTGTAGACGACTCGTTAATTCATTTGCCTTTAAGAGAGAACGTTTACGTTGATAAATTTCATTCATTGTATCTGAATCTGCTTTGACTAAGTGTTTTTCAGCATTAGTAAGTTTATTTAAGTCCTAAATAAAATATTGAACAATGGGTCAATCAACTGAAATATCAAGATACCAATTTGATGACTTCTTAAAAGAATATTTCATAATTCAATAAACTGTAGAGTACTCAAAGTATTTACAACCCTTATTTATTCAACTATCACTAATGTATACCACATTTCGTGGGATAGATTTGCTAGAGTAAAACGAAAGTTAAACTGAAGTTCAGTATATGCACTATTCAAGTGACGTGCCTCTACAAACAATCACAGAGAAACGTTTACTGGATAAAAACTAAATGTCGTCAAGGCGCGCTATCTAAAAAAGCACTGATATTGTTTCTCGTTGAGTTAATTAGCTGTTTTGATGGTAAATTACGCATCAAAACTACTGTTTACACTTTAATTGAATCTACTCCAGTTAAAGTGTTATTGTATTGAGTGTTTCGATTTCGCTTTTGTGTATTTATTACATCGAAGCACATTTGATCGACTTTTACTTGATTTATTTAGTTAGGGTTTGAGAACTATTTTACATATCCTGTTCGTGTCACCATTGTAGTTGATTTTCAAGATGGTCAGCTCTGCTCATAGATGTGGTCAACCATATTGCTTATTCCCCGTGGAGGAAGGGATGCAATGTGATGAGTGTAATAGGTGGTTCCATAAGATGTGCACCCGATTAAGCCCCACTGCATATAAAAGGTGCTAAAATCCGAACTCTCATTGGCTTTGTATTTTTTGTTGCTCGAGCAAAACATCACTCATCCAGGAAGCAATTAGCCTCCTGGTGTTGGCTAATAAGGAGGTCGACGAGGGTTGTACCCTGGTAATATTGGTACTGATGGCGAAGATTGCGTTAGTGTCGTAAGTGCTGTCACAATGCAAGCCAAGCATCTAACTGTGCAACCCGCAATTGAGCTTTCTACCCCGAAACAATCAATGAGTGACACCTCATTAGATATCGGTGGTCACGTTTCTATAACAACGACTAATGATCCAGACAAAATAATTAATGTCTCGAGTAGTTCTAATGTAGATGCTACGACTGATGGAAAATGGATGACGCGGAAACACAGAAGAGTAGGAAAGATAGCTAAAACTAATGCCCGTTTACTTGGTAATCCTTGGTGGACTCTCACACTACTCCGCCAAAGCCCCAAAGTAAAGCCTCGTCAAACATTGTTGCGAGTTACTCGCTCAACTCCTGTGACTCTGTTACAATAAAAACTAATCGTAAGATGCCGGTGGTTAATATGCAGGCTTTAAGATCACGATCGAAAGCCGTGAACACGATTTCAAAAGAAGACAAACCCCTTCCTAGTTTAATTATTTGTAATCTGGAGAAGTCAAATACAATGACTTTGCTAAGAGACATGCACACGATCTGCAGTTAGTAGAATCCATGGTAAGAAATGTACTACCTGAAGAGGTTTCAGGGGTACATACCACGAAAGATGTACGACTCGGTAAGTGGGTTGGAGGCGAGACCCAACCGAGAAGGATCCTGAAGCTGGTTCTCGGGAATTTTGAAGAAAGAGATATAGTATTGAAAAACACACGAAAAACCCGTGATTTAAATATTCGTATATGACCAGACTGGCCGCTTGAGGATAGAACCAAGTGGAAGAATGCTCTTACGGAGTTGAGAACTCGCAAGTTAAATGGCGAAAATAACCTTACCATTAAGGGTTTTCGGGTAGTCAGATCTTGGAAGCCAATGCTTCCGAGGCCTGTATGGATAGAACGATTGATTACCAAAACACCTTAGGTGTGTGCTACACGAACGTCCGTAGTCTTAGAAATAAAACATCCGAGACAAGTCTGATGATGGATGAATTAAGTCCCGATATAATTGTTGTTACAGAAACTTGGTTCACCATAGATATAGAATGTTCTCCCATCATTGCAGGCTATATCTGTATTAAAAGTGATAGAGTTTCAAGTCGCAAGGAGGGAGGCATAATGTTATACGTTTGGGATCACTTTCGTATACAATCAATCATATCGGAGGCTCATGTTAGTGGTACATGTGAGGTAGCATGTTGTAAGATTAAATCCAGAGATGGGTTAGTGACTATAGGTGGAACATGCCGTAGTTCGTGTTGTCTTGCTGACGACTTTATCTTAAGACACATCTGTCCTTGGAGTATGGCAGAATGTTGTCTCGTCATTGGGGACTTCAGTGCACCGCATATCAACTGGATAGAGCTTACAGCTGCAGGCGGAGGTTTCGATAGACACCTTTTATCAACCGTTATTCAGTGCGCACTTTTATAATGTATCACAAAACCAACACATATTGATTTGAAACATGATCTGTCACTGCTGGATCTCGCCTTCACCCACCACTGTGAGGATGTCTTTGATATTCAGCACCTTACCACACTAGTGAACAGTGATCACGTTGTACTTCACTTTAAGTTTAGGACACATGGTATACAAATTGTATCTGCTCCACCCCGTCCCAATTTCTAGCGAGCTAATATTCCGGAAATCAGATACTGTGCTATCTCGACTGATTGATCGGTCGATGCGGGTGGATCGATCGGAGATGAATGGAATAAGTTTAAAGCTACATTTGAGTCCGTAACGTCGCCGTTTATCCCATGGTCAGCACATAAGCTATCACATTGCCCTTCATGGATTAATAAGGAAACCCGGAAGCTGTCAAAGCGTAGGAAACATTTCTGGGACTTGTTCTTGTTAACAGGTCATGCACCATTTAAGTGTGAGTACCAAAACTTCCGGAATATTTGTAAGAAAACCATAGCCAAATCCCGTACCGCTTACGAACGACAGTTATTATATGATAGCCGTACTTTTCCAAAACGACTGTTTTCGTATGTTAAACGGCGAATGGAACGTAGTGATGGTATTCCCCCGTTACTGTTACACGAAAATTCAGATTGACTAGCTGAATCAGATCGGGCAAAAGCTGAGATTTTTTCAAACTATTTTAGCGAAGTCTACTCTACGTTTATTATAACAAATACTTGTCCCACTCACACCGAGATATCAGCCATTGAATCTGTACAGGTGACTGAGGAAACTGTTCTTCCGTTGATAACTAACCTCAAACCTGGTAAGATACCGGGCCCTAACGGGTTACATCCACGGTTGCTGTCATCTCTTGCGGACATTAGTTCCAAACCGCTTGCAACGCTCTTCAATATGTCCCTTTCACTCGCTTAAGTCCCTAGAGATTGGAAAGACGCTCTAGTCAGTCCTATATTTAAGGACGGTCAGAGACAGATCGTATCTAACTACCGGCCTGTCAGTCTAACCAGCATTGTCGTTAAGTTACTTGAGAAGATAATTCGAGTGAGGTTGCTAAGCCACATAGATTCACACAATCTGTTAGCTCCTGAGCAACACGGATTTCGTAACAAGCGTTCATGCTTGACTAACTTACTTATTGCGAGGGAGGATTGGACAGCAGCTATAGATAACGGTCTGTCTGTCGACGTGATATTCATAGATTTTAGCAAAGCATTTAACAAGGTTTCACACTTAGGTCTTGTGCAGAAGCTCACGAGCTTAGGAATAATAGATACTGTACAGGAGTGGATGGGAAACTTCTTATATTACCGCAGACAGAGTGGAGGTCAATGTGAAGCCAGTCAAAAGTCGTGTACCGCAAGGCACCATCTTAGGCCCTCTGATTTTCCTTCTCTACGTTAATGAGTTATCTCTGTTGCTTAGATCGTCTACATTATTGTTTGAGGATGATGTAAAAATCTGAAGAACAATAAAAAGTGAAACTGATCATCTGGATCTCTAAGCTGACTTAGACGATTTGGTTAGATAGACTCGAGAGTGGGGCTTAGAAATCAATTATAGGAAGAGTGTGATGATGCACATCGGTCATGGTAATAGTTACCGTTACACTATTGAGGGTAAACCTCTTCCATGCGTTCAAGGACATAAAGACTTAGGAGTAATAATAAGTCATGACTTAAAAACAACTACGCATTGCAACGCAGCCACTGTCAAAGGTTTTCGTGCGTCACGGTCACTTCGCCGAGCGTTCAAATCTTTTGACGAGGAAATGTTTCGAATTTTATATCCCACCTATGTAAGGCCACATTTAGAGTAATGTATTCAAGCAGCTGGCCCATGTCTGGTAAAGGATACTCACTTGAGCGTATCCAGTGTGTGGTAACGAAATTAGTGAAGGGTCTTTCTAAACTCCCTTACGATGAGCGTTTAAAACGCCTAGACCTTTTCCCCTTGTCGTATCGTAAGACACGAGGTGACCTTATACTGGCATTTTGTGTCTTCAATAATGATTAGGGTGTCAATATGTCTTATCGTTTTGCTCCCTTCAGCACTAATAATCTTCGAGGTCAAAGAAAGAAGGTTCATAAACCGCAATCTAATAAACTTAAAGTGGGGTCCCGTTTTTCTCATCGAGTAGTCAATGATTGGAACGCCTTGCCCCAACAAGTGGTATCAGCTTCATCAGTGAATATTTCAAAGGAGAAACTGGACCCTCATTGGAAAGCAATCTGTCAGGATCAACACAAGTTCACCAGCCTACTATGCTTATTACTGAAGACTGAAGTTTAGATCCCTTTTATTTTATATCACAACTATACGAACTCAGTCAAAATGCAAAGGATTAGACGTGTATGAAAGTTAAAAAAGTGTAAATTACCTCTTCCGAAGTTTCACACCGTATGGGATTCTTAATTGCAGCACTGATTACATCAGGGAATTTTCGAAAATATGCCAAGTCCTTCGGTTGCGCAACCAGCAATTCGACGTCGGATCGTTCTTTGATAACCTTCACGACATCCGTGTGTGAGAGACGATCTACTTGATTAACAATAATTCTGCATTTTTACTTGCCTACAGTTTTGTTATTCACCATTAAAATTATATCTTCATTGAGTAGACCTCCTGATTCACTAGGTGAAAGAGGTTCAACATTTTCAACTTTGTGTTCATGTTTGAAAGAGTCTGTTCTCAGACTGAAGCCATATCCACTAAAATTCGGCCACAATTTTAAATGACAAAGTCTTGCTCTGTGATACTGACTTTCCGCGGATTCCTTCATTTTAAAAGAGTGTCATAGTTGAGTGTTATCAAAGAAAGTGGCTAAAACAAATAGTTCTCAGTTAGTGATATTTAGCCGATAAATTGAAAGTCACCGATTTTTAGTTGGCATTTAACGATTTATTTGCAGTAATTAATTCTTTATTAAGGTTTTTCGGTAAACATAATTTCTAAAATCATTTTGTACAGTGTTGTATTGTGAAGATAGGCCTGACAAGCCTATTTTGTAAATAGCTTTTAACGTTATTTGTATTTATTTTGTCAATTTCTCGCTGTATGTACATTCGTCATTATATGACTGTACGTGCTGATTAAGTGAATGGCCTTGAACACTCTTTCCGTTGTGGAACTGACATAGCGTGACATACTGTTGCTGGCTAACAAATACACTGCTTCTCACACATTCCTCGTTCTATTTTCGTTCGTGATTGAGTTAACTGAAATCTAAATCAAATATTACTTACATTTATAGACTGTGAGTGGGAATATACCATATCTTACATTGGATTACACTACTGGAGAGTTCGTCAACACGATTGGAATTACCAAGCATTTATATTTGTGGATTCACTGTACCAGACTAAAGCTGAACACGCATCAATTTGGTGAACTTAAGTAAAGTCCCTTTTTTATTGTATTTGTAACAGTTAACTGGTATATAATAATATTACTATTGATATTTAATAACTTTGTTGGTACTTTTCAAGTTTATACATTGTCTGGTCCACCACAATTATTTGGTGAGCCCGACGTGATTCGAACACGCAGTGTACTGGAAAAATCAAAAGCATTTTTGAAATATGAATGGAGTAAGTCATTCTAAATTGATTCTGTGACGGTCTGGTAAAGTCTTGTCAACTTAATAATTACCGATCAGGATTTTAGTGGCAAACAGATAGCTATATAAGTTTCTGACAGTTATGCCGACCTAATCAGCTTTACTAAATACCCGAGAGTATTTGGTCAAGTACTCTCGCCAGATCATATCTGGGTACCCGCGTAGCCGTAAATAAATCTCCAAAATAAATATCTCCATAAGTTTTCGACACTTGATGCTGACCACATTAGTTTTAATGGGCTCACCTAGCTGAAGGCTCTCGGTCATGCATCCCCACCAGATCACGAGTGGGAACGCCGTGCTCAACAAACCCTGCAATAGCTAGCCAGACTAGATCATACGGTCCTCGATATATTGATAGCCTACCAAATATATCTTCGAACCTCCTCGCTTCTGTCTTTTGATTTCTCTTGGTGGGTGCGCTTCATATTAGGTGTTACTTATTAAAGCGTTGTCAAACTCAGAATACCTGTGGCATCTTCACCCGAATAGTTAGGTTATATTATGTGTACTACGTTGCATCAGCCTACCGTCCGAATAGACATTAAACTTGAACCACGCCATAAGAAGAGGCTACAAAGAGCAGAGTTGTCAATGGCTATATAGCCCTGACTTCTTTAGGATGGAAATTGGGTGGAACATAAACGACATGTATCTCTGCACATTCAACATTTTTTAACTAAATGAACCAAAAAAGCTTAACAGTGTGTTCCATTTTACATGATTTTTAAAGTGCATGAATTTTGTATTTTTTCATTAACAGTTCAGTCACTTGTCACCTGGAAATATTTTAATTGTTCCTAGCTGTAAGTTTACTACAAGTGACTTTATATACACTTGACCTATGTCAAGGGTAAGGACCCAAGTATCTTGGATTTTATATGTGAGTCGGCTGATGTACTGAGAGAGGCCGCTCTTAAATATGTTCTGCCATTCGGCTTTTATATCCTTCAAAGGTGACTATCGACGTTGTCGAAATAGGTCATATGTTTCCCGTGTACAAAGTCTATAAGACTGATAAATAAGTAGTCGAAATACTGAACATTTCGATGGCATCATCACTATAACTAATTAAATTTGGAGTGACCATGTTAGACACATTCACTGTTCTCCAGTCTAACATCTAAAGCCTTCATCGTACGCAATTTCCTGCAATTTTCAAACACTAGTTTTCCTATTAGTTCACTAAGGTTGAGAGAATAAATGGAGATGTTATTCGAGATGGGGTAATTTATAAACAGTGAAATTGGCTGGTGAAAAATCTTGTGGTAAATTCATTTTAGAAGCAGTCTTATGTTCCGTTGAGTAGTGTTCAAGTAGATCCGTGGAAGTTATATTTTTTCCAACGAGCTAATTTTATGTTTGGGAGTCTGTTAAATGTCATATCTACCAAATTTATGTCAAAATCAACTTTGAATCGACCGTCCTGAGCCTGAGATGGTTACATTATTCTCAATCTATTGACAGAAAAATCGAAGCACGAGCAAATAATATACTGACTGCCCCACTTGAGCGGAAAGCAAAGAGAATATCGAATTCAAAGTGGCCTGGATAAAACCGCTATGTATAATTTAACAAATCGTGTTTCGTAGATCTCTTTATCTAGATAAAATCCACGAGCTCCGTAAAAAACCATCTAGATAAGTCATGTTCTAACAGGAGGAAAAAACAGACGGCAAGTGTTGCCTAACAGACACCAGGGCAACTCTCCATGAATTCAAAATACACCACGACACCGAAAACAAACCTTTATTTTTGGTAAGATTTCACGGTGGAATAAGTGTTTGTGCAGTAATAGTTTGGAGTGATGAGTCTCAATCAAGTGCAAAGGGTAATTAACTATCAAAATGCATGAGGCATATATACTTGGTGAAAATGAAACGAACATGAAAAAGTTAACTTAGTGGAGTGTTCCGCAAGATATTGTCTTAATTACAAGCTTCTGGTGCTTAAGAGTAGTATTTTTAAGGAGGAAAAACGTGAGAGAGAAAAGAAGTGAACAATGCTTGAAATGGTTCAACCACAATACATATTCGCCACACAAATCCCATTCCATATGTGTGAGGGCTGTGATACTGCCCACGTGCCCAAGCCGAACCAGGTGGTTTTATAAGGGGGCCACTCCCCGAGCCTTTGACCTGAGGGACTTATCCACAAGGCAGTGGAGCATCATAAGGAGATGCAGTCCCATGGTAGCCGGTGACCAACGATTGGTTCATATGCTATTTGTTCCCGCAGGATACTGGAGCCCACGTACACCATTGGTTTGGAATCTGGTTAAAGCGCCGGACATTCTCTTTTTGTCCTCTCAATCTCGTCAACAACACCCCCACCACGAGGAGGCAATGAGTAGGATATCCCTGGAAGAGGCTATATAAGTGTGGCCATGTGAGAGCATTTCGAGAAGGAGAGCGGACTCTTCCCACTCTCGGTTGTACCATGGCATTTGGGGGCCTAATTGGAAAGTCGTATATTTTTCATGATGTGACTGCTCAATTTACAAAATTTTATGCGGAGGTCACATCATAGTCTGTACTGACTCGTCCTATATGACGGCAAGTAGTATGAAGTCTAGAACTTCTGAAGAACACGTTCGCACTGGGACGAAAGTAATACATTCGGCACAAAAAGCAGGAGGTTACATAAACTAACCACGCCTGCATGACCAAGCCAAGCTAAACCGATCAACTATCCCTGCGTTTAGAATTACTGACCTTCTATCTGTGTTAACTTTTGAGTGTGAATATTATGCTGTCTTTCGCTCATCCTTGCGTATCGAGTGATTATAGTCAATATATATGCCAGTTAACTTTGTTATCCAGAAATCCTATAAGGGAGCGCAAAATAACCGGTTAAATTTGACGTTTTAACCGACCGATTAAACGTTTTCCGCCTCACGTTCTGTTATACATAGCTCTGAATTTTACTTGCATTTATTTTTTAATCTCCTGTTGCTCGTCGCAACAGATGACCATTGCATCTTGTAACATATTGTAGCGGTAAATAAATCCCCAAAATAAATAGCTCTGTAAGTTTTCGACATTGGATGCTGACCATATGTTTTAGTGGACTCATCTAGCTGAAGGCGCTCGGTCAGGCATCCGCACCAGATCACGTGTGGTAACGCCGTGCTCAACATCAACCGCAATTGCTAGCCAGATTAGATCAGAGAATTCCGATATATTGGTCATCGCCAAATATACTCTTCCAATCTCCTCGACTCTGTCTTTTGATTTCTCTGGGCGGGAACGAAATATATTAGAAGGTGTTACTGGTAGAAGCGTTGTCAAACACTGAATACCTGTGACATCATCATTGGTGAAACCGACGTGATCTGGTACACCTAATTGCAACTGTGAGTCTGTTCCTTTTTGGGATTTTTATATATCATTGCCTTATTTTTTTATTTTGTTTAAACATTGTGATTTTTTTTTCGTGTTTTTTCTTGGATATATATATTTTTTCCCCTCGTTCATCATCGTACTTCATACTTCATCATGACTGAACATACACCTAAAGTACTCAAGCTTAAGACCTTGTCCCCGCCTTCGTTTCAACTGATGCCTTTCTGGCCCGACAACATCGAAGCCTGGTTTTGCTACACAGAAGCCGACTTCTCCGAGCACGGCGTGATCGACACACGTGCACAATTCCTCGCAGTAGTCAAGGCACTACCGCGGAAATTCAACAGGTACGTAACATCTAGTATGTTTACTAGTGATGTTTCTGAACCTTACGAAACCTTGAAACGTTCGATTCTTAAAAGAGGAGACCTAACCGATCGACAAAGGTCAGATCAACTCTTCAACAATATCGACCTGCAACACGGTTCTGCGACGGACATGTTGCAACGGATGAGAGAGGTAATAGGCCCAAGAACTTTCGACGAAGGTCTATTCAAAAAACTCTTCTTGTCAAAACTTCCCCAACAGGTGCAAGCAGTTCTGGTCTCGTTTCAGAACAACGCCTTAGACGAACTGGCTGCATCTGCCGACCGCATTTTAGAAATTACGAAATCTACTACCGAGGTATTTTCAGTCAAAGAAAAACCTCAAACGACTCAGAATGATATAAACGACTTATGTCACACACTCACGCGTTATCTTAGTTTTCGTACCCACCGTAAGAGATCGCGCACACCACGTAGAAGCATTTCTCGTAAGCGGCCTGTCTCTAGACCACGAGAGACAGATAACCCCGACTGGTGCTGGTATCATAACCAGTATGGAAAGCTTTCCAGAAATTGCAGGAAACCCTGCAATTTTCCCAACACGAAACCGACTGATTCGAAAAGCAATTCGGGAAACTTCCAAGCCGGCACGCGTTAACGGCAACCGTAGCCGGCGAACAAAGCCGTCTGTTATTCGTCACAGATGTGACAACGAGAGTTCGCTACCTCGTCGACACTGGCGCAGAAGTTAGCGTTCTCCCAGCAAATCCTAACGACCGGCTTCAGGAATCGGCTTTTAACTTACAGGCGGCAAACGGAAAACCGATCGCTACGTATGGCAAAAGGTACGTTTACCTTAACGTGGGTTTACGCAAACCCATCCACTGGATTTTCGTTGTTGCAGATGTTTCTATGCCAATCATTGGTATGGATCTTCTACAACACCATAATCTGATCATCGACACGCGCAAACGGAGGCTAGTCGACGGGAACACTAATTTGTCCGTTTGCGTAGCTTCTTTTACTGGTTGTAGAGTATCCCCAGTCACAGTTAAACATATGATAGACCCACTCTATCAACCACTACTCGATAAGTACCCTGGGATACAACAAACTCAGCCGAAACTACCGTGTGTAACCAGCAACGTTACACATCACATCACGACTACAGGACCACCTGTATTCTCTAAAGCACGACGACTAGCTCCTGAAAAGCTAAGGTTAGCGAAAAACGAATTCGATCACATGATGGACCTAGGAATCATACGACCGTCAAGTAGCCCATATGCATCTCCGTTGCACATGGTCCCTAAAAAGGACAGCAACGATTGGCGTCCAACTGGTGACTATCGGCGATTGAACGCGAAAACCATTCCCGATCGTTACCCGTTGCCTCACATTCACGATTTGACAGCTACCTTGAAAGGTACAACTGTCTTTTCGAAAATCGATTTGGTTAAAGCGTATAACCAAATCCCTATGGCTACTGACGACATACCGAAAACAGCTATCATAACTCCCTTCGAACTCTATGAATGCCTTTCGGTCTAAGAAATGCTGCTCAAACATTCCAAAGATTCATAGACGACGTTTTCCGAGGTCTCAACTTCGTACATGCGTATGTTGACGACTGTCTAATCGCAAGTCTGGACAGAGAAACACATTTCAAGCATCTGGATCTTGTTTTCGAACGACTTCAAAAACATGGCATAACTGTGAACGTTCAGAAATGCCAATTCGGAACCGACTCGTTAGACTTCCTAGGACACACTATCGATGCTCAAGGCATTCGACCTCTTAGGACCAAAGTGGCGGACATTCTGGATTACCAAGAACCGACCACCGTCAAGCAATTACGCACATTTAACGGCCTCGTAAGTTTCTATAGACGTTTCATACGGAAATGCGCATAACTTATGAAACCTCTGACCGACCAACTTCGTGGAAATGCGAAATCCATTAATTTAGACGACACCGCACGAAAAGCATTCTCCACAGTTAAGGAACTTATCGCTAAAGCAACAATGCTTGCACACCAGGACACCTGAGCACCCATTTGCATCGCAGTAGACGCATCCGACTCAGCAATCGGAGGAGTCTTACAACAATGGGTTAACAACTCCTGGCAACCCTTGGCATTTTTCTCTAGAAGGTTGCTAGACACCGAATCGAGGTACAGCACATTCGGTAGGGAACTCCTGGCTATGTATTGTGCTGTACGACATTTTCAACACTACATCGAAGGTCGTGAATTTGTTGAATTATGGTCTACTATGATATTAGTACTGCTCTAATAATAGACCTAATCCTAAATTTGTAGATTTGTCATGATATAACTGCCTAATCTATAAGATCTTACGTGGAAGTCACACCATCGACTACACCAACTCACTGTATCGTATCAATTACCAATACATGATGTAGAACAAGGTTAGGCTAGAGAAAGAACAATATATTTAATATGAATAGAAGATATAAAGTAACATTGAGATGGACCACGCCTGCATGGACGAGCCATGCCACTCGATCAACTCCAGTCCATTCAATTCCTTGTTCGCGCCTTCTCCATTGTTAGGTATTTCTCCGTGTTAAATATTGAATATCTATTTTCTGAGTAGTCTCGTGTTCAGCTTTGTGGATTGTGTGGCTATTGTCCAATGCCACTACAGTACTCTCCCACCAGAATCAACGTGATGTTGGTTCGATACCAAATTGGATGGGATCGTCGCGCGCCGGAGGTTACCAAGGATAATAAGAATCCCCCGGGTATTGGTAAGCTGAAAGATAAATCAAAAAGAAAGCGGCAGCATCTGGTCGGGAAATACATGTAATAATTTTAAAATATCTGCCTTCATGCTTAACATGCTTGAAATGAAAATTTGGGTGAAGATTATTTGAGCTAAAAAAAATGGGATTACAATAATAATAATAAAACGATGCGTGTTAGTAGCCGTTGGTTAATAACTTAACTCATAGGTAGTATGTATTTTGTGTTTAGAAATATTAGTGATAATATTGTAGAAATGTTAATATTGGTATTAGTTTTGGTTTAAATTATGAAATCAAATAACGATTATGCCGGTAAGTTGTCCATATGAGTTGAATTCCAATTGCATCTGTATTAGTAGGCTAACTGAAGGAACAAAAGTATACCGTGGAGAAGAATTCCAACTAGTGTTCCAGTTAGTTTGATACGGTTTATTTAGTTACGTGGAGATTTTCTCAACCTCATTTTTACTTGACCGTGATAGAATTTAGTAATACTACTAATACACATGAATGTTCATCAAAACAAAATTTAAATACGTGAGTGATGATTATATGAATTTTGGACAGATAGCTAGGAACAAATCGTTAAACATGAGTGTATTCGTAAGAGACATGCTCTAGACTCAATGTTCTGATCTGTGGCAGACTATTTATTTGTATTTATACTTGCCGGCTGATTGGGCATACAAGTTAGTTGCAAGTATGCAGTTTATCATAAGGCGGAATACGATTTAATTGAGATATAGTGGTTATAAGTTATTAAAATCAGTTAAGCCTATGGGTCATATTACGAAGTGATGTGGTGCTGCAAGATGTATTTAGCTAAACAAGTTTTTACAAGATGATTAATAGTGAGTGATGCTCATGTGATTATCAGGGAGAACATAAGTTGTAACCAGGGGGAGTACACTCCCAACTCATGTCTATGATAATGGCTTGAACCTTAGTCAGTGTTGGGGTAAATTCGACATTGATGTTTTCAGTTTGCAGGAGATTTGCTCGACTGCTTATACTGATTATTTGCATGCATGATTGTGTCGCTAACCCATCAATTAGACTGGCAAGGTTTTGAGATATTTACTGAATGAGCAACTGAGAGAGAAACATACTGTAATCATCTGTGATGGATGAAGATACCAAGAAAACAACACCATTTAATGGTAATTATAAGTCAATTTGTTGACCGATTTCGTTAATAGTTTCATTAATTTTACCAGTCATATCACGTGATTGTCAAGTTATGACAATGCTTTATGACGATATCCTGAAACTATTAAATTTAACTAGTTATAGTGTTGATTGAGGATTAGTCAGTGGAAAAATAGGTATTGTTACTTTATGTGATTCGAAATTATTAGAAATTTATAACGTTAAAGAATCTGAGACGCCTAATTTAATTATAAATTTCAATTCAGAAATATTCGTTTAGTGTTAATTCTAGTAGGCTACGGAGTTTTGATTTGAAACGTTTGTTAAGCCAACAGCTACCTGAGGATCTAGTTATTTTACTAGTGCAGTTGATAGTACCTAAATTTTCAATCTCATTATCTAAACTATGTTCGCATTTTAGGCTGCTAATATGATAAACCAATCCATAAACCCAAATATGATTAGCAACAACGACTATGATGGGTTTATTGATAAATGTTAAAGGCGATTCAGATGATTCCTAAATTTAGAAGACATGGAGATATAGTGTGACGTATGTATGGGCCAGGTTAACAAGCAGGTTGTTGACGTATATGACGATTTAAAAATAATGAACATGACCAAAAAATAATTTTAAAGTTAAGACTTCTTGTGAAACTTCAGGCAGGAATATGATGCGTTATAAACCTTCCATAAGAAGTTACTGCATTTAGCTTAGTGACACTTACAAATATATGGCAAAAGCAAATGAAAAACATATACATATTAAGTACAAAAAAATCATCCAGTAAAATAGTTGAACTCGCCTTGATTATTTTTGAAAATTAGATTATTCAGTGGACGACATATATAACGCCATTCGTAAAGAGTAGTAATGATCCAAAAGCATCCAGAATAAAACATGCAGTATGGCAATTAATTCCAGGGTGCTTGATGCTGTTGAGGTTTTTGACACTCGCTCGGATCAGAACAATCGAATGAATCCAGATAATTGTATGGTTGTCATTGAACGAACCATCTAAAAATGATTGCAGAAAACTTATAGCTGAAACTCACCGTATGTTTTTGGAGTAGTCATCCTCGTTGTTTGGCAATGGAACTCGAGAATATGAAATTAGGCAGGCAGTGGTCGGAAGAAAAGATATTACAGGATAGTGCATCGTTTAAAACAGGATGAGGTGTTAAGTGAAGGAACACTGAGAATTAGATCCAGAGAACTATTTAGCCCTTGATCGCATTGTTAGTCAATGTATATTTACGCTATTTACAGGTCATATTTGCTAGAGCTTGATGTTTAAACAAGACTATGTCGCTGAAGCATGTAAATGCTATTACAGCTTGTTAACAAACCATCAAAGCTAATTAGTTAATATAGACGACCAGTTTTTATTATCGATTGAGCTAGTTTGTCATGAGGACTAATCAATATAACATTACGATAATGCATGTGAGCATTAATCAGAGGACTATTAGAATACAGTGTTAATATAAATATAAAATCGATCGAGAAAGTTGAAGTGGAAATAAGGATTAATAATAATAGGTTGCGTTTCTTTAGTTGGGCTCACCAATGTTGAATTATGGTCTACTATGATATTAGTACTGCTCTAATAATAGACCTAATCCTAAATTTGTAGATTTGTCATGATATAACTGCCTAATCTATAAGATCTTACGTGGAAGTCACACCATCGACTACACCAACTCACTGTATCGTATCAATTACCAATACATGATGTAGAACAAGGTTAGGCTAGAGAAAGAACAATATATTTAATATGAATAGAAGATATAAAGTAACATTGAGATGGACCACGCCTGCATGGACGAGCCATGCCACTCGATCAACTCCAGTCCATTCAATTCCTTGTTCGCGCCTTCTCCATTGTTAGGTATTTCTCCGTGTTAAATATTGAATATCTATTTTCTGAGTAGTCTCGTGTTCAGCTTTGTGGATTGTGTGGCTATTGTCCAATGCCACTACAAATTCACTCTTTTCACTGACCATAAACCGCTCACCTTCTCTCTAAGCTCTCCTTCAGACAAGTACTCTCCCCGTGAGTCTCGACAACTGGACTACATTTCGCAGTTTACTTCAGACATTCAACACATCTCTGGAGCAAACAATGTAGTTGCAGACGCTTTATCTCGCATAACTTCCTTGAACAGTCTCCAAGGAATCGACCTTCTTAAACTCGCCGAGCTTCAAAAAGAAGACAGTGATCTTCAGCACGAGTTATCGTCCACAACACTTAAACTACGCATCAAACAGATGGAAACTGGTAAGGAAACCTTACTTTGTGACACATCTACAGGTAGGGATCGCCCAATCGTGCCGAAACGTTATCGACGCAATGTCTTCAACAAATTGCACAAACTTTCGCATCCAGGTGTTCGTGCAACCATCAAGCTTATAGCAGAAAGGTTTTGCTGGCCTGGAATGAATAAAGACGTGAGGGAGTGGGCACGCTCCTGTGTAAGCTGCCAAAAATCTAAGGTTATCAGACACAATAAATGTCCCTTAGGCTCGTTTAAAACTCCCGATGCTCGTTTCGACCATGTTCATCTGGATTTGGTAGGATCTTTACCAGATTCAAATGGATACTCTTATCTTTTAACCTGCGTAGACCGTTTCACTCGATGGCCAGAAACAGTACCTATCAAGGACATCACCGCTGAAACAGTGGCCCGCACCTTCGTCGAACGATGGGTAGCAAACTTCGGTTGCCCTTCAACCATCACTACAGACCGCGGACGTCAGTTTGAATCTGATCTTTTCCGTCGTCTGACCACTCTTTTAGGAATCACTCGGTTCCGAACGACTGCCTACCACCCACAAGCAAACGGGTTGGTAGAACGTTTTCACCGACAACTGAAAGCTTCGCTATCAGCTGCAAACGTTTCACAGTGGACCGACGCTCTTCCACTCATCTTACTAGGTATCCGCAATCCAGTGAAAGCTGACATTGGATACACTGCGGCTCAACTCGTTTATGGAACGACACTTCGACTTCCAGGAGAATTCGTGGATCCTTCATCCTCTCCAATGAACATGGATCTAACCTCCTACACAAACAGGCTTACAAACGCAATGCGTTCAGTTAAACCTGCTTCCACTCGACCACAATCAACCGATGTTTTCGTTCAACCTGACTTACGATATAGTACACACGTTTTCGTTCGTCGAGACTCGCATCGACGACCATTCGAATCAGCATACGAAGGACCCTTCAAAGTTCTTCAACGCGAACCGAAGTACTATATAATCGATAAGAACGGAACAAACGATAGCATCAGCATCGATCGCCTCAAAGCAGCGTATTTAGAAGGAAATCCTATCTACGTCGATTTTCCTTCGTTACAATCGAACGACACGACTCCGACACTTATAACGACTCATCCAACAACCAACACTAGCAATGATACTCCGAATGTATCTGAAAATAAACCTAAAACGACGCGTTCTGGAAGAAGAGTAAGATTTCCAGAACATTTAAACAACTACTGCACGTAAAGCACTACTCGACATTTAATATTATCTCGATCTTTCTTTTTACGATATATAATTTTTTTAAAAGAAAACAAAACAAAAAAAACATTTTTTAACGCTTTTACGTGTGCTTGAGTATATTTTCCATTTTTTTCGCCGACATTGTGTTTTTACGCACATACGAATGTATTTCGACATGCACTTACACTTTCTTTTTTCTTTTCCAGGACGACTGGAAAAGAACGAAGCAGTAAACGAGGAGTCGAAATTTTCGTTGCAACTTTTTCTTTTTTTACTATGTTGTACCTCGGTCCCATATAGTAAGGAAAGACGACCAGACGCTGCTACACTTAGTAAGCTATCAGAAGAGTGTTTACCATCGACAAACTCGTTGGGTTTAAACTTCTGGCTGGCCACGTCATAGGGTCGTCACTGCCCCACTAGCGGGGGAGTGATCAGTAACGGTATATAAATCCCCAAAATAAATAGCTCTGTAAGTTTTCGACATTGGATGCTGACCATATGTTTTAGTGGACTCATCTAGCTGAAGGCGCTCGGTCAGGCATCCGCACCAGATCACGTGTGGTAACGCCGTGCTCAACATCAACCGCAATTGCTAGCCAGATTAGATCAGAGAATTCCGATATATTGGTCATCGCCAAATATACTCTTCCGATCTCCTCAACTCTGTCTTTTGATTTCTCTGGGTGGGAACGAAATATATTAGAAGGTGTTACTGGTAGAAGCGTTGTCAAACACTGAATACCTGTGACATCATCAATATCAACTTAGCCCAATACTTAATTGCAGTAAATTCTGTGGCGTTAACAACAACTTGATCTTGTATGTAAATTGACGTACCTCGTGTAACTTATTGATATCTGAGAATAAATTATGGTTATTTTCACTATATTTAGAAACTTAAAATTCAATTGGACTCGGGAGGCCAGTACGAATAACATCCAGCTTGTAGTCACTCAAACTCTCGTGGTTGTGGAATACTGAAGTACAAAAATAGCTAAATGGTGAGGCCAGTATTATAATGTAATCTGACGTCCTTATGACACGTACCCATCCATCACAAAAAAATAGCAAAAACAGAACAAGTGGAAACGAATTTCCAATATGATCCTTAAAACACAGTATATTTTGTCGTATTCTTCTGATTAGTCCGCCTATACGTTGTATATATACTCATTCAACCCGTTTTTCTGAGATTAACAAACTGATAATATTAATTAAATACACCTCTTATAGAAACTGTGTAGCGGCACTCGTTCCTGACCAAATTCTACTCTAAATGGGTGGCAGAATAATGGACAATTTACTGATCCTCACCAAATCCAAAAGTAACCGACGTTAATCAATCAATTTCTTGCCACGAACAGGCACGTGTGCCAGTGATCTCCTTCCGTTTCATGTACCTAGTTTAACTAATACATTTCTTGAACGTCGTTGTGTTTACGTCAGATAGCTTAAATGGCTAGGCTTCGCATTGTATTTTTTAGCTATCCAATTATTCGTGGATGAGTCAAAGATAAAATCCCGAATTGAGCAAAATCAATGTGTATTCCAAAGTTCATGTGCTTTTGTGGATCAGGTCGCAGAGCGAACTCCATTCAAAGTCATTTCCCATTTCTCAAATCTTACGCCTTCAATTGTTACATTAATAATACACAACAGAATGTCCAGTGCAACTGTCAGTATGTGTACGAATTATGTGATTTCAATGTGACATTATGACACATCCGAACTACTCTATTTATTCAACTTCGACGTCTTGCTTTCTGTATCTTGTGAAATGTTACTTCCTCGTGGCTGTTGTCTAACAGATGCTTTCAGAATATCATTTGGCTGTTCAAATGCTCGACGAATTAAAACCTGTCCGGTTCAGTTGGTGGTCTCAAGACACAATTATTTGCGCGAATCATCACTTTAAGCAGTTAAGTGAATCTCATGCAAACCAGATTTTTTGCTTCGATATTACTGACATAATTTTAGAGTAACACTTGGTTTCTTATGTTCTCTTTAATACTCCTCCACTCAATTATTAATCTTATATACAGCACACACCGCTTATCACCTTGTAGAGACAACTTCATCGTGCTACTTACAATTTGTAAAAGTAATCATCAGTTTTTCAAACTCTGAGTACAAATTGATCAGTAACCTCGTGAGACAAAATCACGACTAATTTTTGCGGTCATACTTGTGTACTTTCAATTAATCTGCTAAGTGTAGACACAAGTGGAATTCGACACCTATGAACAGTAGACGACGAAATAGACTGAAATTCCACATCAATTGAGGTACAAACATTAGCATCAATTGATAACACGCTTATCATACTACTGTTGTTGTATTAATATCGCTTGGGCGAACCGGAAGTTGCTCTTCTGGGGAATTTGACTGTATCTCAGCTCAGTGCATTCCAACAATACTTCATGGAACCTTAAAATGTTATAGTTCTTTTAGTCACCGTCACTGTTGATTGCTTGATATTCAACCAACCTGTAGGTCATACGTTTGAGCACATTGACATATCTAACAACCAAAGATTTATTATTAGTCGGCATTACGCGAATAGCTGTAGCCTCCTCCTTACCATTTGTCATTTAGCCCGTCAGTAGTCGGTGGATCCTCAATCATTGTTAGGCAACCTCCGTCGTACAATTACCACTAGCATGTTGATATCGATTAAAACGGCCGTTAAATCTAGCGGAGGGAGCACTGTAGGGTCAGTGAAGTGTCACTGGGCCCCAGCCAAATCATCCGGCAGTTGGGTTATGTCTGTGAGTTCACCAATTCTTGTCAAGTTCAAGGACAACGAATGCACATCAATTAATCCTACGCCATGGACTGGGACATGACGTAGTGGTCGCAATCTCTCCCCCGTATCCAATTCTGCTAATTTATTTCTGTGATAACGTTCTTTGTGTCATACGGTCTCTAGGGCACTCGTAGTACTTTGATGCGATGAAAGGGTAATCCATGTTAGATGCTGAATGCGAGGTGCGACTTCGAAGATAGCTGTTGTTCACACCATTCCAAAAATACTTGAGAAGACCTTCAGTCATCTGAAACAGATCATTAACGTTAGTAATCTCCATAAATTTCAGGACTTATCTATCCGCGAATATTTCAAAGAAAGCTTACAGTACAGCTTGCCATGTTATACCTCAAATACCTGGTTATCGTCCCCAGGACTTGTGTTGGAACTGAGATCGAATGAGTGTTTAAGATTATGTATAGACGTCTTTGGGGATTTTTGGTACAGCTAGAGATCTTCCATGAGCTTCTGATACTATACTTTATAAAGATCCAGTTATTTAAAGCTCTTACTTCACCGCTTGGATTTGACCACTAGGATTGATTTTTGGTTCACCTTAGGATACGCTCCACAATATTCTCATCATTTTGAAGTAAAAAAGGAAAACTATATCTCCATACTCCAAAGAAAGCGTGATAACACTATTAGGAACTAGGCTGAATATTCTACTCTTATACTATCTAGAAATGAGTTTCAACGTAACATGTGCAATGTTTGCTCAAATGGCACTTTTAGTCAGATCTAGTGTAAGACTTTGGACCATAAGTTATCAAAACTTTAAGACCATTTCTGGCTTTCTATATCTCTGGAGGAGTTGGTATCTGTCCAAAATAGATTGCGTTAAAGTTTGAAGCACTGAAAAAAGATACCTTATCATCCGTTGAAACAAAGGATGAAATATGATCACACAATCACAGGAACTTTACACTGAGATGATCATATATTACTTCAGTCATCTTAATGTTAATTTTGGTGACTCTTGTTTGGTCGTACCAATATATTCCGTAACTACAAATCACAAGTGGTGATATTTCAAATGACCTCCGATAGGTTAGAAATTTATTCATTCTGACACAGGGTTTAGTAATAAAGCTTCACATGATCTTTCAAGTGAACACATCAATAACAAGGAAAGGGAAAACGCCCATTGCATGCAGCTTATGGATCGAAAACAGGAGGTCACAGAAGGCTTGCAAAACAACAACATAGATCCTTGCATTCTCCCACAACTCACAAGATCAGACATAAACTGGTAAGAAAATTCCGTGTGAAAGAACAATTAAAACAATCAATTTTGCAGTGTGCGATTAATGAAGGGTGATAATCTATGTGTTATGCCGTTTTAAAACTAATTTTATTCAGATTTCAGATTTGTGTAGTAAGGACAGAAGGCCTACGGCCTATGTTATTCCTTTTCTAGTATGCTTCTGTGAGTGTCCAGTCTTCTCTTGAAAGAGTCAATTGAAGGTGCGGATACCACTGCTTCAGGCAGCAGGTTCCAAGTATTGATGACTCGGTGTGAAAACCTGTATGCCAGAGGTATTTTGTTCGTTCTTGGCTTTTCTACTCGCCTGCTATGTCCTCTGAGGTGTCCCGATCTAGTGGGAAGAAAGAGAGAGAATAAGTTAGGTCCGAAATCATTTCTCAGTATTCTGTACATCAATATTAGATCTCCCCTTAGTCTGCGATAGGACAGAGTAAAGAGGTTCAGTTTTTCAAGCCGCTCTTCATATGATAAACCCCGGAGTTCCGGAATCGCACGCGTAGCTGCCCTCTGTACCTTTTCTAGTATGTCTGAGTCACCTTTTAAACAGGGGCTTGCAGCCTGAACACAGTTCTCTAACTTAGTTCTCACTAAGGATGCGTATAATGTGGTGAACATGGTAGTATCAAGCTTAGTGAATGTCCTTTTTAAAGCCCAGAGGGTTCGAAACCCCTTAACTGCGACCTCCCGGCAATGGGCCGTCGTCTTAAGATCATTGCTCACTGTCACCTCTAGGTCCTTATGAGACCGGACTACGGGTAATGACACATCCCCTATGTTGTACGTATTAACCTTTGAATCCCCCAAGTACATGTAGACACACTTTTCCGAGTTGATAGGCATTAGCCACTCTTTAGACCAGTCTATCATATTATTTAAGTCCGCCTGAAGAGTAAATGCGTCTGTGTCTCCAGTTATTACTCGCCAAATTTTTACTTCGTCAGCGTATAATAACATTGGAGACTGTACTATACTTGTAAGATCATTAACGTACATTATAAAAAGTAAAGGACCTAGGACGGAACCTTGGGGTACTCCACTAAGTACTGGTCTCCAGATGGAGCACTTGGGATTTATTCTTACTTTTTGCCTACGACCTACTAGGAAATCCTTAATCCATTTTAAATGAGGTCCGGCAATACCAAGGTTTGCCAACTTCAATAGCAGTCTATTAGTTGGCACCTTGTCAAAAGCCTTACTGAAGTCTATGTAGACAACATCCACTGAGTTTCCGTTGTCTAGCGCATTAATCCAGAGCTCCCTAGCTATAAGGAGGTTCGTTGTACAGGATAGACCCTTTCTAAAACCATGTTGTGCCATGTTCAGCAAGTTATTGGTTTCCATAAATGCTGTTATGGTCCGTTTGATTATCCTTTCCAGTATTTTAATTACAACACTGGTGAGGCTTACGGGTCTGTAATTTGATGGAACTTGTCGTAGACCAGTTTTATGTATGGGAGTGACGATTGCGTCCTTCCAGTCCATAGGTAACACACCTTGGTCAAGTGACATTTTGAATATCACAGTCAGTGGGGCTGCGATATATTCGGCAATATGTCTCAAGATTTTAGGGTGTAGTTCATCTGGTCCTGTTGACTTCTCCATGTTTAGGGTGCTAAGAGCCTTAAGCACATCGTTTTGGTCGAAGTCCACGGTGAGCAGCTGGTTTGTTGACTCTGTAATTGGGTCTGGTTCTTTCTCTAGAGGAGGTTCCTGAGTGAAAACTGCCCCAAAATAGTCAGCCATAACCTCAGCTTTTTCCTGATCTTCCTCTATCATTTCAGATTCACTTCCTACTTTAATTAGGTTGGGAATCCAGTGATGAGTCCTTGTTCTGTAGTTTATGTACGAGAATATCCTCTTGGGCTGCTTGAGTGCAGATTCTGCCAGCTGCATTTCGTATTTTCTTTGCGCTTCCCGAATTTTAGTTATACACACGTTTCTTATCGACCTGTAGTGTTCCATCGTATCTGCTGTGCCAAGGCGGATAGCAACATCCCAGCATTTCTTCTTTTGTCTTAGTAAGCGTCGAATATCCCGCCCTAACCAGGGATGTCCGTGCTTCTTTTTCTTTGGGACAGTCCAGGGTATATATGGTTGAGTTACCCGATTGTATAACTGTCTGAATAGAGTCCATGCCTCTTGTACTGATGCCTTTGAGTCAATTTCCCAGTTCTCAGCCGATGCTGCGGAGTCAATTGCCTGCATATCTGCCTTCCATATGTTAGGACGGGCCGGCGCAATTGTTTGACAAGCAATCTCAGCCATGAATTTGAATAAGATGACTGCATGGTCACTTCTCCCAAGTGGTGGGAGAAAAGCCGTTTGACCAACGTCACCACCGTGCGTGAAGACTAAATCTAAAAGAGAAGAAGAGTTTCTTAAGTCGTATCTTGTGGGATCTCTAATGTGTTGGAATAATGCTAGTCCAATCGAGGTTTCTAACAGTTTAGAGTCGAACGACGATATGGACGACCCTACTTCTAAGTTAACCCAGTTTATATATGGTGCATTAAAGTCGCCTACTACAAGGCTTTTACCGTTGTTACACCAGGACTTAAGTTTACTTAGGAGAAAATCATCTGCTACACATTCTGGACCGCGATAAACTACAACTACTTCAATATCTTGCCTTCGGCATTTCAACTTACATCTCACCAGTTCACATGTCCCTGAAACATGTGCTACTGTCTCAGCTAATCTTATGGTTAGGGTACTTTTCGTGTACACAATAACCCCGCCTCCCCTTCGGTTTAATCTATCAGCCCTACTGGTTATGAAACCAGTCAATTGGATTTCACTATCTAATACTTCTGACGTTAACCAAGTTTCCGAGACAGCGATAACGTCCGGTTTTTCTTTATCCACCACTGACTTCAGCTCCGCCATTTTATTTAGTAGGCTGCGAGCATTTGTGTAGCACACTTTTAAGTCTGTGGAGAGCTTTCCCTTGCCACCCAGAGTGGCTTGGGGATCGTTTTGCTCCGAAATTTTACAATCTGAAAACCCTTAAGAACGAGGTTTCTTTCACCGTTTCGGCGACGCTCGTTTATTTCCGCTTCTGCAGCCCTTCTCTTAATACGATTAGCTAGGCTGAGGTCCTCACGGACATATATTCCGGACCCAATCAGTTTACGTGAATTACTTAGAACCAGGTTCCTTTCTTCCACCGTGTTGAATGTAACCTTTAGGAGGCGGTTTTTCTGAGGACTTTCGGAATCCACCTTTTTTCCTATTCTATAAAGCTTACAAATACTAACTCCTGAAACTGTATCTGGGAGTAGTTTACTTAATGATGTCTTAATATGATTGAGATCATGTTCAAATCTTGCCTTTGGTTCAGTGTCTGAAGATTCTCTTATCTTATGAAAAATGACTGATCTCTCAGAGAGATCTATCTTTTCACGCGGTGAGGATTTTTCTTCTGATAAAGTCCCTTCCAATGTCTTGCTGACCAGCTGCGTTTTGCCTACAGCCTTTTTCTTCTTATTTTTTTTCTTCTTACCGGAGTCCATTTGTCACCACTCAGAACAGCCACACCTGGACTATGTGGAGCGGTGACAGTTTTCTCCGGATCTTCTATTTCGACTAGAGGTGTATGACTGCCGATGTCAATATCAGGCGACACTTCATTTCTCGTTAATGTCAACGGAGATTTCACAATCCCGTCAACCGCAGTCAGGTGTTTAATGGGTCCAGTAGCAGCACTTACTACACTGACACATTCTTCATCGTCAGTACTCCTGTTATCAGTGCTTCCGCCATCGTTTTTCTTGCAGGCCAAAGCCAATAGGCCCATAGCCTCCTGTATTAGTACCTTTTTATCCGTACAGCAGAACACACAAAGTCAATGCGAGTTAGGCTTCGAGCATCTTTTGTAAGCCGTCGGACTTAGTCGTGTACACATTTTGTGATACCACTTTTTACAGTCGTCACACTGCATTCCCTCCTCAACGGAGAACAAACAATTTGGTTGCCCACATTTGTGAGTCTTACCAACCATTGTAATTCGATTTAAAAGGTTTAAAAACAAAAAACGATAACAATGTGAACACAAGTCTTAGTCAAGGACTAAAAACAGGTACCCAGGACAAAATGTAGCAAAAAATTTCAAACTTTAACCAAAGAACTCTTAGTTAAAGTAGACCAAGAATGCTTATTAGTGCAATAAGTACCAAAAGCACGTATAATCACAACAAGTACAAAAATCACTGCCCTTTTTGAAATTAGCGCGGTAGCTTGTTGACTTATACTTCGGAAATGCATTATAATCCTCGACAGAATAGTTATCTGTTCAAAATATAGTCATTCTAATCCTCTATCTGAGACCTTCTAGGGACTTATTTAGGTAATTTATCTGCACGTAAACCATATCCTACACAACTTTATTAGAATGTCCTGTCAGATGATTGGCTCCAGATAGAAGAAATATTTAGAAACACAGTAATAGCAAGATCGCTGCTGAGTAAATAATAAACTGGCTTCAAATTATCTCTTGAACTATGCTAAAAGGCGATTTAGTTTAAGCGTTTCAGTCTGTTTTCATACAAAAGTGAGAAAAACCTTACAACAGTTTAGTCTCTCTCCAGTCGAACCATTCTAGCATACCTCCTTTTGGTTTGGAACGAGGCCTTAGTGCGTAAATCCCATATTTCAAATATATTCTCAAATGCGTCAAATATTATATTTTGTATATATCATCGCTCATGTCCAGAAATACTTGCTAAACTATGGATAAGATCCGTAAGTTTTTGGAAGCGCTCATCTTACAGTTACAGGTGAGTCAAACGTTATTACCTACTGTGACTCTTAAGTTCTTATAATTAATAACGTCAAATATGGACATTCCTTTAATTGTGAATAAGATAAAAAAAAGATAGACCAGATGACGTTTCCATTTTGTGTTAATTATTTACATGAGTTAAGAAAAAGGAGAGTTTAAGATTTTCCGTTAGAAACTCAACTAAACGCAGATTTGTAAGAACCTAGAGTATTTTTTGCCGTCACATATTGCTTCCTCTCACTGAGGCAACCAGTAATACAACCTTGAAATTATTAAAATCTCATTAAGAACTGTGTAATTGTCTTATTTTAGTCTGAAACTCCCTGATATTAGATACTTTTTAATAGCTCATGTATCAGTGTTAAATTATCAGTATAGAAGTGAAGATTATTGAAAGTTATTGAGATCACCAGCCAACCTATGTTGGAAGATCATTGAAAACAAGAAAGCACTAAACAACCGTTCCATCTCCTTAAAATAACAATCATAAAATGCTCACTATTGACTAGTTTCGCGAGAGTCGTCTTGGAGTTATGATGGGAAGCCGCAACCAGTGGAGTCCAAAGGTATTGTGTTTGAGATAGTTACCGTACAATATCTTTTAAAGATGGCTGGGTGATATTATAAATTAGTTAAACTCAGAGATGTACACCACTAGATCAGTGGTATAGCGGCTTGCAGTTCGTGAACAAGACCTGTCGAACCTGGGTCCGGTTCCTGATTCCGTTATCGATTTGAATTTTTGGGAAGTTCGTTCCCAGGACGATAGCGCTGCTCAGTACCTTATGGTTCCATATAGTTCTCGAACTTGGGTTTGTTTGTGATCTCAATGAAAATTTATATATATATATATATATATATATATATATATATATATATATATCGATAAATCTATTGAAGTTAATGTCCGTTTCAGTTGTTTCAACGTCAATAATTTTAATTTGTTTCGCAAATAATTCTAAATTCATGTTTGTTCTACCTCTTCGATCAGCATTTTTTTGTGAGTTAGTTCTCTACAGAATGGGGTCGCTAACCCCATGCCCAATCCTCCTTCCTTATCCGGGCTTAGGACCGGCAGTAGCTCAAGAGAGGCTCCAGGCGGAGTTGTGTTTGTTTTGATTTCATCCGAAATGCCGTCCTTGTTTTAGATTATTAACTTGTATATGCAACCGTAAAACCTAAAAAAAACTTATTTTCCACTCATAAATTTGTATATTAATTTTTCATTCAAGGTATCGTTTAAAATTTCATGAAAATCTATTACTTAATATTCTACAAAATGGTTATCATAAAACATATTCAGAACTATTCAATTTAATTGATTATGAAGAGAAACGACGTATTAATGCAGGGATTTCATCACCATATTGGACTATTCAACCATTGACTGAACGACATCAATTACTTTGTGAAATGATGACACATTTAATGAATGCAGAGAATTTTAATCATTCTAATCAAATTGAAGAAGTATATAAAGAGAATTTATACTTGGCAGGATTATTTCAATCAAATATCAATGATCATTGGTTATTAGATATTTATTTACAAAAATGTTTAAAAATTGTAAATAAAGGTTATCTTGCTATAAAGAATATGATAACAACTAAATTACAAATGAATAATATTGATAAAACACGATTGGATAACTTAACTGAAATAAAACAAACACTTAAAAAGCGGCTATTTGAAGCAATCTATCATAATGCTACATATTTATTTGAAACAGGTAAAGTATATATTTATTTATTTATTGGTAGACTAATAACCTGGAAGCACTAAACGACCGTTTCATCCTAGTGTAGGACTTCTCAGTAGTGTGTATACACGATCCCGCACACGAAATTCGAACTCAGGACCCCCGATGTTGCGCGTGAATGCTCAACCCCTGGATCACTGAGCTGGCATTCAATGATGTTAATATCTAACTTCTTGAAGTTCTAGTGAGTAAATGTGGCCAATGGAGTCAAACTGTGTCTGTTGTCAGTCAGTTACTCACTGAAGACAATAGTGGACGGTCGCGCAATATCGTGGATTGGTTGAAGTTAGGCATTAACACCGTTAGATGCCGGTTCACTGGTCTAGAAACTAAGCGTTCGTGTTCGAGACCGAAGGTCCTAGGCAAAATTCTCTCGTGAAGGACTGTAGATGCTCATTGCTGAGTAGTCCCATACTAGAACAAATTAGCCATCCTAGACTTTCAGGGCGGTTTAGCATAAATCGACCAATGAATTCAGCTATAAAATTACTACAATTTTCGAAATCTCTCATTCTGAATATGAAAAGTTGAATAAATAAATAATCAATCAGTAAATATATAAAATTATAAACTTCAACCTTCATATCTGTTAATTACTTTACGATTGTCTAATATGGTAATCTAAATGCAAACAATGAATAATTAGGAATTTACTATTGTAAACGTTTGACACAAAATGAAGAAACTTAAATTTGTATTTTTAGATTAAAATATTAGACATTCAACTATTTAGCGGTCTTTCTTACATCATCTTTAAACAATTTAACGGTATGTTCAATAGTCAATGTGGATACTAATGCTGGTAACAAACGAACGTTACTAAAATTCACTACTAAGGTATTAGACTAGAGCTCATTAGTCTACAGAAATTGATCAATTGTAGTTTTCAGACTCCCTAAAAAGAAAATGCAAATGTTTATCAATAGTTTCATAATTGTTGAACAGATTCATAGCTATTTGGATTCGGCAGCAGAAGGTATTGAGTTTGTCTTCATGTGAAGATCAACACTGGAATGTTTGAGCATCTAGCTGACTTATTTTAGATGGGATAAAACGCGTATTTTGAATTGTCGATAGATTGTTCTATGATTAAGACTTTTGATTTCCAGCCAATAAGCTTCAGGTCAGAACCCTGCTAAGTCTTATTCGGTTTGGGATATCGTGTATTATTACTAGTCATCACATAGAGAGTGCATCTCGACCCAAGAATACGAGCCCCCAAATGCGCTGATACGGCTGAGAGTGGGAAGAGTCCTCTCTCCTTCTCGAAATGCTCTCACATGGCCACGCGTACATAGCCTCTGCCAGGGAAGTCCTACTCACTGCCTCCTCGTGGCGAGGGTGTTGTTGACGAAATTGAGAGGACGTGAAGCGAATATCCAGCGCTTTAACCGGATTCCAAATCAATGGTGCACATGGGCTCCAGTATCCTGCGGGAACGAATGGCGTATGAACCAATCGTTGGTCGCAGGCTACCATGGGACTGCATCTCCTTACGATGCTCCACTGCCTTGTGGATCAGACCTTTAGGTTGAAGGCTCCGGGTGTGGTCCCCTAAGAAAACCACCTGCTTTGGTTAGGGCACCCGGGCAGTATCACAGCCCTCACACATATCGAATGAGATTTGTGTGACGCATATGTATTTGGCGCCTCCTTGTATCAATATCTATGTGTTAAAATAAATAATAAATAAATAAATACTTCTATTTGGTAAGTGAGTTAGTAAATAAAAATGTACATAGACAGAACTAATTTTGAAAGACCAGTTTAATGAATTCTACCGATAGCTACAAACCACATTTTCTAAGAAAACTCAACTTGATACCTATATTTTGGTCAATAAAGGCTAGTCATTTGTAGTCCTTAAGGCCAACAATGAGAATGTACAAACCCTTTAAAATTTATACAAAATAGTATTATTACGTTTTGCTCCACTTGTTCTACTAAGAATGTCAAGTTTTCCTACAATTCATCACATTCCCATGTTAGTAGTGGTGAATTATATGCTGGTTGCCGTTAATTATGTAAGAAACGGAACTGGCAGTATTAAAATAGGTAAATCTTTTCTAATTCAGCCAGTTTTGTGCGGCTGTTATATATTCTATATATTAAAACATAACATATATAATGACTTAATTTACAACAACAAAATTATGAATAATAATATGTAAGTTAAACACTAACTCTCAAAAGACTAAACTTCGTCTTCACTACTGTGTATATATGATAAAAACAGTTGCAGTATTGCTGTGTTCAATTACTAAATAATAATAAACTTATATTCAACCAATGTCAAAGTCAGAATCTTTAATACGAACGTTAAAACGGTCCTACTGTACGGAGCTGAAACGTGGAGAACAATTACAACCATCATCAAAACAGTACAAGTATGTATAAACAACTGTCTACGTAAGATACTCAATATCTTTTGGCCGGATACCATCAGCAACAGCCTACTGTGTGAGAGGATAAACCAGCTTCCAGCTGAAGAGGAAATTAGAAAGACACTAGGAGTGGATCGAACATAATTTATGCAAATCATCAAACTGCATCACGAGGTAAGCCCTAACTCGGAACCCTGAATGGAAGCGGGAAAGAGGAACGCCGAAGAACACACTACGTCGAAAAATCGAAACAGATATGAAAAGAATGAATAACAACTGGAAAAAACTGCCCAATACAGGATTGGACAGAGAATGCTAGTGCAAATGCTTCGCCACGAGGGGTAACACCTGTAAGTAAGTAAGTAAGTAAGTAATAAACTCACAGATTTTCAATAAATACCCCTTAAAATTCACAAATTTCACACATTAGAACAGATTTGATCTTCTAATAAACCTTACAAACTTGTTATTACACCCTAAACTTTGTTTCTTTTTTTGTTTTTTTCTTTTTAAAAAAAAACACAAACAAAATTCCCCTTGCCCTCACTTACCTTCAGGAAAATACCCCCAATCATTAGAACTATATAAACAATTACAAAAAAAATTAGAAAAACATAAAAATATTTTACAACCATCTATAAATCCATTTGACAAACAACAAATCAATATACCATTGTATATTGTATGTTATGAACAAATTTGTCGAATCATTTTAACAATTTATCAACCAAATAAAGACTATCAAATGGATGAATTATTGTTAAATTTAAATGAAGCATTGAAATATGCTGAAAAATGTAAGTTTTATTATTCTTTTAATGAACGAATGTATGGGCGTCGGCGAGATATACGTCTATCAACCAAAGGACGGGTTTACTGTGCAGCAATTCGTTCCATCCTACTTTATGGCAGGTTACTAGTATTCGATCATAGGTATCTTCGAAGCATTGCTCGTATATTCTTGAACCACCGACTAAGTAATGTAGTTGTTAGAAAACGCGGATCAGGTAAGGATGGCAAATCAATTGATGAAGTAGTGAAATTTCATCAGTTGAGACGGCTGGAACACGTGTTACTTATGCCCTACCACCGACTGCCTCGACGTGCGATGTTCAGTAGTATAGGAGTAGATTGGAAGAAAGCTAGGGGCGGCCAGAGCAAAACATGGCACAAGTCTATGAAGTCATTGAAAAGTGAACAGAGCCATGTTGGTAGGTATAGATGATAACAACCGACGGTTAAAGACCTTGAATGACAAAATCGTTTGCGATGGTGCAGGTGCATCCACTCTTTATGTTCTCCCAAATTATAATCTGAATTCTTCATGTCCCTTTTTGTTTTCTCTTTCCAAATTTATTTCACTGGATTATACTCCTTAATAACGTCTTCGAACCCTAATTTTTCAGATTACTGCTAATACTTTCAATACCTCTATTACTATGGGACTTGAATCGACAATTGTATCTTTGTGCTAATGTGGTATAGTAACTCGAACTGATGTACGTATGTACGAAGTTCTACGTGGCTGCTGATTGACTGAATGCAAACCAATTGAATAATTTTTTTTAAAAAGAAATTCAACGATATATTTCCTCATAGATTAGAGAGATTGATTCTTTTAGATAAGAAATCTTCAGTCGTGCATTCGAAGGGGCTTTTGTGGATATTATAGTAGTAACTTTTAATAGTTGAGAGCATGAGTCAATTGAAGTTAGACTGCCATGGAAAACCTGTGAAGCACTAGATGGCCATTTTGTTCTATTGTGGGACTTTCCAACAGTGTGCATCCACGATCCTGTTCGCGGGATTCTTACCCAGAGCCTTTAGTTTCGAGTGCGAATGCTTAACTTCTAGACTACTGAACCGGCATCCAACGGTGTTAATATCTAACCTCAAGGTATTCACAGTGCAAAATATGAATGAACGCATACGTACCGGTACGTTATTGGTAATTAAATTTCATTGAATAGATGTAGTGTTTGTTTTCAACCAAGAACACGTTTTTTTCACTCTCTGGTGACTAGTTTTAAGATGCAACCTTCTGAGTTCTAGTGAGCTGTTACCAGTGCAAATCTATTATGTGGGATATGAGTCAGTTATCAACATCAGAAAATGGGAGATTGATAAATAGCTACTTAAGCTGGTTGAAGTTAGACATGTGCACCATTAAATATCGACTCAATGATCTAGAGGTTAAGGCGTTTGTGCACAAATCCCTAGTGGTATCATAGATTCGTACTTTTAGGAGACCCGTACTAGGACAAAACAACTGCTCATTACTTTCTGGTTTTAAATAGTGGTCAAGACAACTCAATAATTTAAAATATGAAAACTATTTAAGCGAGAAAAAGAAAAATACTAAAATTGAATAATATCGAATGGTATTTAGAGATATAGTGAAGTTTGCTGAATTGGATGCTGTATCGTCTTACTGTGGGACTCCTCGACAGTGAGCATCAACGATCCCGCCTCATAAGATAGTACTTAATTACTTACGCCTGTTACTCCTCGTGAAAGAGCACAGGCCGCTCACCAGCATTCTCCATCCAACCCTGTCCTGGACAATCCTTTCCAGCCACAACTAGGTGGTGATCTAAAACTATGTCAGCTCCTCTCCTGGTTCTCACATCTTCCATTGTCCTTCGGAATTTTTTATTGATGCAAATATGATCTATCTGATTCTCTGTAGTGTGGTCCGGTGAGATCCATGTAGCTTTGTGTATACGTTTGTGTGGAAATATTGTGCCACCTATGACCAATTTGTTGAATGCACACAGATTTGCAAATCATTACCCATTTTCGTTTCTCTCTTCCAGTCAATCCATGTCGTCTCATATCTTCATATCCGGTATTGTCTATTCCGACTTTGGCGTTTAGATCTCCCATCAGAATGGTCAGGTCCTTTCTTAGGCACTTCGTCATGGTTGATTGTAGCCGCTCGTAGAATTGATCTTTAATGTCGTCGTTGCTATCATTGGTGGGTGCATAACACTGGATTATATTCATTGTGATCCCCTCCTTCTTTGTTTTGAATGATGTTTTGATGATTCTGGATACGTGAGATTCCCATCCTACAAGTGCATTTCGTGCTACTTTAGACAGCATTAGGGCAACTCTCTGAATGTGTGAAGCATTTTCCTCTTCGTGGCCGGAGTATGGCAACATCTCTCTCGTATTTAACCTTTGTCTAGCTTTGGTCCAATGGGTTTCGCTGATTCCCAGTTCTGCCAATTTGTATCTCCTCATTTCCGTTGCTATTTGACTGGTTTTCTCAGTCTCCCACATTGTTCGAACGTTCCATGTACCTATAAAAATTGTTGCCCTGGTTGTCAGAAGGGGCATTGGCCTCGTGGCTTCCGAAGGAACTCGGCTTTCATCATGAGACGTCATAGGTCTTCTAAATTAAGACCTTATAACTCCCAGGGCAGAGTTTAGATGGTTTGAATTATTTTTTCTGGTAAGCGTTTACTTAGCGAGTTAGTTTTCTAAGGGATGGGGTAGCTAACCCCATGCCCAACCCTCCTCCTTTATTCGGGCTTGGGACCGGCAGTAACTCTAAAAGAGCTACGGGCGGAGTTTCGCGATAAAGTAACCCACTAAAAATAGTAGCGGATGTGTCTCTCAATTTTGTGGACTGGTTGAAGTTAGAATTTAACACCGTTGGATGCCAGCTCAGTGGTCTGGATGACATGTCCTACAATAGAACGAAACGGCTGTCCAATCCTTTCAGGTTTTCCATAATGGTCTAGTTTCAATTGACTCATAACCTCAACTACAAAATGTATAATTACAAATCTCCACAAAATTACAACAATTGACATGTTCCATTCATTCTTTTTCTGCTTTTAGCGGAAAATCAAAAACTTATAGGATTATGTAATAAACAAATTAGTCAAGTGTATCAGGTCCATGAAGAATATGAAATGGCTCATAAAGTATGAATTTAAAATAAAAATATGATCATTTCTCTTATGATTAACAAGTTTTAATTTGTTTATATTAATCATGATTTCTAAAGTAACTTGGTACTAAACTCATTTTGTTCATTTAAATTTCGATAAGTAAATGTATTCGTATCAATCTACGCACTATAATCATTGTTTTTAGGTGGTTGGAGGTAGTCACCCGGACACTATATCGAGGTTCTATTGTAGTAGGTACTTAAAATAACTAAGAAACTGATATTCCTTGTGAGATTCGAACTCACATCACCCAACTAGACAGTTGGAGACATGACCACTGAATTGTTTAGAGGATAATTGGTCTCCTGAAAAACTAAAATATTTATAATTAATTGATCAATAAGCAATGATCAATCTTATTTTTGTCGAGTTTCTTCAGTGCTGTGATCACTAATCAATGTAACTCCACACGATATGCACTATCATGAGATTTTATGCAGTTGAAGTCATTAGTCGTTGTTACACCACACATAAAGAAGAACACGGATTACGCAATAGTATGACACATAGATTTTATTCCAAGTGAGTTGATGACTTGTTGGGATCAATGTAAAATCATATCACTTCAATTTTCTATACATTATCAGTTATAATAGTATCTAACTGAATGTTGAAAGTCTTCACAATTGATTGATCACTGGGTAGTGATCAATGTTCTTTATGTCAGGTCTTTTTTAGTGCAAACTGTTGAAACAATTGAGTCGTGATTTAGATACAATTTTAATTCATTTAAAAAATTACTGAGAGTCTTGAATACAACGTAACATGCAGGTGAAAGTTTATCAATTTACCCTTCGAATGATAGTTTTTATATGAGTGTTTTATATATACTGATATGCATTAGAATAGGTTGCAGTAGAATCGATGAATTTACTCTTGTTTTCACTGAGAACTTGAGTTTTAAAAATTAATTGATACCTTTTCGTTTTAAAAGGTTGATTAAAACCTGAGTAACTCAGCGGTAACGTCTATGATTGTCACGCTGAGTGCCACGAGTAATGATCAAGCATGGAAGAACTCCAGTTCTTTCCAAATCTGAAGACACATGTTTCTAGTTTATGCTAACAAACACAAAAGTTAGGTTCAGTTTAGTCTGCCGATTGCTTCCACTTGTAAAATATTTTTGTGATCGTTCTTTATAATTATTATGGAATTCACAAAGTTCATTCTTACATAATTCCTGAAACAATTCGTATAAAGTTCTCAATATACTCATTTCATCAACCTACATTGTATTATTATTTTATTTTAACACATAGATATTGATACAAGGAGGCACCAAATACATATGCGCCACACAGATCTCATTTGATATGTGTGAGGGCTATGATACTACCCTGGTGCCCAAACCGAAGCAGGTGGTTTTCTTAAGGGGCAACATCCGGCGCCTTCGACATAAAGGTCTGATCCACAAGGCAATGGAGCATCGTGAGGAGATGAAGTTCCATGGTAGCCGGTGACCAACGATTGGTTCATACACCATTTGTTCCCGCAGGATACTGGAAACCATGTGCACCATTGGTTTGGAATCCGGTTAAAGCGCTGGATATTCGCTTCACGTCCTCTCAATTTCGTAAACAACACCCCCGCCACGAGGAGGCAGTGAGTAGGACTTCCCTGGCAGAGGCTGTATACGCGTGGCTGTATGAGAGCATTTCGTGAGAGAGGGAGGACTCTCCTCACTCTCGGCCGTACTTTGTATTCAGAACGAACTCTTGTTTACTTCTATTCATGAGGCTGACAAGGTGTGAAAAAGTAAACTAACAATTGTAATTGTTGTTGAATAATGTGACAGTACAAATACATTTTAGTCAAATTTCATTTGAATAGAATAAACGCTGATCTAAAACATTGTAAATGGAATAAGGATTGTCCCCACTTCATTCATTAACAAATCAACTTGCATAGTAATCATACTGTCTGACACATAATTATTTATACGGAGATTTGTGGAGATTGTATTTTTCGTGGATGAGAACTGCTGAAGAGTCCCATACTAAGACGAAACAATCGTTCAATGCTTCTAAGTTTCAATGACGGCCTAGCTTACATCAACTTGTGATTTCAACTGTGAACATAATTATTTATAACCATAGGAAAAAAAAGATAACTAGGTTTTGTGAAATTTTTATAGGTTGCAGAACAATATTTCGATATAGCTGAAAGATCCAATGACATTTTGGAGAAGATTGAAGCATGTAAACTACTGGGGAGTATAAATGAAAAGTAATTCAGCTTTTGTTTTTTTTTATTCATTTATATGGTAACGATAAAGCAACTCTATTCTTGTACTTCAGACTGGGTTTCTTTAGGGCACTAATGAGAAACTGCAGCTTCAGGAAATTAATCATTTTAGAAATGAGACAATTATTAGCCGATGGTATTAGATGATGTTTTATTTATGTTCCAAACTGAGCAAAATTGGCATTAATCTAAGATTAACATAAAACTTACCGTAAGATTATGGGTTCGAGTGGCTGTACAATCGTACATATGAACTACTAATGATTGGCTGACTAGATCAAGAGAGTTGAGGTGCACTCTGTGACCTGTAATAACTTCCCAGCAGAAATAAATCCATGATGAAAGTTACTAGCAAACTATACAAACTTATGATTTTAGATGGTTGAAGGTACTCAACAGTAAGCGGTGGTTCAAGGTTTAGTGCTAACTGACACTCACTAAAATTGCAACCCTACAATCTTAAGGGAAATTATGGTCTTTGTTAGATTCAAACCCGGGTTACCCAGCTTCTTTTTATGAGATGTTACCACTGAGAAATTCGGGCTACCAGTGACACTGGTCAATAAGTAGTGTCATGTTCATTTAGTTCGGACAAACCTTTACAAATCACTTATTTAAGTGAACCACTAATTAAAGGATATTTTCAGCTTGTAAAACTATCGAATCCCATGAGTTACCAAGAATCTCATTGATCATAATTCAAAATATCCGAATAGCTTATCGTAATATTTGCAAAAATATCAAAATTCTAGACCTTTTATTAGTACATTTGCATCGAATCAATAATTCAATATAACTTTTCCCTATATCTGTGTTTGCCTGTCAGTGTGTGTCTAAATCTTGTTTATATTTGAACCAAAAACATGAAGACTACCAATGTGATATATTGAATAGACAGATTCAACTACTGGAGAGTTTATCAATCAGTCAGTCAGCTACAACGTAGGACCAGACACATATGTGCATCGGTCCAAGTTGCCATACCTCATTAGCACAACAAGGTGAACACCGAATTCATAGAAGTATTTAATTCAATGGTGGTAATATATAAACGAGAGGTTGCATATAAGGATATAGTACAAGAAAAAAGAATTATTTCGTAGAAAGTTTATCAGTACGATTTCACCATATGCCATTCTATCCAAATGATATTATGATAAATCAAGTCACATTAATTTCATACGCCTTTTACATTTTGTAAATGCAAAGAAAAATGTATGAGGCTACGCCTGATGGATGATCGTATTACAGGCTACGAATATGCCTATAATCATAGTTGAATATGCAAGCATTTTGTTATAAAGCAGAAGTTATCAGTCATCGTCCCATAAATGTGATCTTTTAGCACCTGTATAGAGGCAAACAACTAGGCTATGACGAACTAGATGTAGTAAGTGTTTAAGTGCAATTTGGCCGAAGGTTTGTTCGATTATATCTATCATTAGCATCCAAAATAGCCTAGTTTGCGTAATTACTGAAAAAATGATGTATAGATTAGTATTTAATCACATCTTAAAGACCATTATATCCCCTCGTTCTAGCCCACACAGAATTGAATAACTTACATTTCCTCAAGAAATTCTGAAACTAGATTTTGTGCTACTTTTCACTCGTCAGTAAAATGTACATGTATTATTGAAGGAACCAGTGATTCCTGATGTTATGTTAATTGTTAAGCTATCCTCTAGACTATGTATTACTTAGCATCAATAATGTGTTTTTAAAAAAAACATCATTACTTAACAAAGTTGGATAGTGGCTAGTGGTGGAATTCAGGATACCAGTTTTGTTCCACTTAAGACTCATCCATTGCATATTCTTAGCCCATATAATTACGGCGAGGACTGGAACAATTCTTAAAAATGAATTAAAAATCCATTCCAGCTGAAAAAGCAATTGGCTGTCTGGACAAGGTAGATAAAACAATAGTCGTTCGAAGTGGAAAGTACTGAGTTCGAGTCCCAGTGTGAATATCAACACTGAAGCTGCAAATGCATTCAGTTGAATAGTTCCATATAAGACAGAATGTGAATCATGTATATCCACTAGTATTTATTATGCAATCCTACTTAAAATTCCTAGCATATAGCTTAAGAGTAATTTCGAAACAAGCTGATAAGATGCAAAGCTATTAAAAAAGACAAATCGTTAACATAAACAATGGAAAAATTCAAACACTTCGAAGTAATTTTATGATTGAATTCATGAATCAATTGAAGCTGGACCACCATGGAAAACTTGGAAATATTGAAAGAAAGTTTCATCCTAGCATGGGACTCCTCAGCATTGAGCACTAATAATCCCGCACTCACTACTTGAACCCAGGACCTCCGGTCTCGCACGTGAACGCTTAACCTCTAGATCACTGAACCCACATTCAACCAATCCACGAAATCGCGCCACTGTCTACTATTGTCTTCAGTGAGTTACTGCCTCACAACAGACCCAGTTGAACTCCACTGGTCACTGCTTCTCACTAGAACACCAGAAAATACCTCTTGAATCCAATCATTAGTGAGCATACGATGATTATTATCAGAAGGGGTTTTTTTTCAGAAATTTTAGTAATTTTACAGTTGAATTCATAAGTCAATTAAAGCTAGACCACCATAGAAAAACCTGAGTAGCATTGGATTGGTTGAAGTTAAACATTAACATCGTTGGATGCCGACCAGCTCAGTGGTCTAGAGGTTAAATGTTCGCACATGAGACTGATAGATCCTGGATTCGAATCTCGCGGAGCATGATCGTGGATGTACACTGCTGAGGAGTCCCACGATAGGACGAAACGGCCGTTCAATGCTTTCAGACTTAGAAATAAATTAAATGTCATTATTCTCTTTTTTTTTCTTTTCTTGTTAAGTTTATCTAAACTAGATGAAGCTGAACAAAATTACATAACTATTATTGAATATACAAAATTATTACATAATAATACAGAGAAATTATCTGAAGCCTATGAATTATTAGCTAAATTTTATATATTCAATACAAATAAATATGATTTAGCTAAATTAGCTTCTGAAAATGGTTTAAATTATGCTCAAATAAATGAAACTATTATTTATCATCAATTAAAATTATGGTATTCAATATCAAAATCGAAATTAATGGAACCGCATTATTTAAATATGATTATAGCTGCACAATATAATTCCACTGATATGATTGATTTAATTAAATGGAAAGATACACATTATAATTTACCAATATTTGATAAAGATCATTTTCGAGAAGTAACATGTAAGTTAGTTATATTATTTGTGTGAATTAGCGTTTATTGTTTTTTTTTAGCGAGTTAGTATTCTACGGGATGAAGTCAGTAACCCTATGCCCAACCCTCATTCTTTACCCGCGTTTGGGACCGGTAGGAACTCGTAGAAAAGCTGTAGGCGGAATTTTGTGTATTTGTAATTTTTATACATCTTCGATATTATGAAGTACTTGAGAGAAGATTGTTAACATTATTCAGAATTCATACGATGGACTATATAAGTGCAAAATTGTGTATGGAGGATAGCTGATAGATACATTCCAAGTAAGGACCGAAGTCAGACAAGGCTGCCTACTCTCCCTCTTTCTTCTGGTGGTTGACTGGATTATGAAGAGCTCGACATCTAAAGGAAAACACTGAATCAATTAGATTTGAACTTCGCATCTGACCTGACCCTTTTATCCTACACACACGAACAAATGTAGATGAGGAGAACTAATGTAGCAGCAGGCTCTGCATCAGGCCTCAGTATACACAAAGAAAAAGCAACATGCTCAAATACAACATCGAAAATACCAACCCAATCACACTTGATAGAGAAGCCCTAGAAAATATGAGAGGTTTCACGTACCTGGAAATCATCATCAATGAACAAGGAGGATCAGATGCAGACGTAAAGTCGAGGGTTGACAAAGCAAGGGTCACATTACTACAATTGAAAAACATATGTGACTCAAAACAACTGTCTGTCAACCAACGTGAAGAAAGTTCTATTGTACGAAGCTGTAACGCGGAGAACTACTACAACCATTATCAAAACAGTCAAGTATTTATAAAGAATTGCCTATGCAAGATATTCAAGATCCTTTGGCCGGATACAATCAGCAGCAGCCTTCTGTGGGAGAGGACAAACCAGCTTCCAGCTGAAGAGGAAATTAGGAAAAGACGTTGCAAGTGAATAGGACATGCATTACGGAAATCACCCAACTGCATCATGAGACAAGCGATAACTTGGAATCCTGAAGGGACGAGGAAAAGCAGAAAGCAAAAGAACACTACGTCGGGAAACGGAAGCAGATATGAAAAGGATGAGTAACAACTAGGAAGGATTGCTCAGGATAGGTTTGGATGAAGTGTGCTGGTGGATGGCATATACTCCTCCACAAGGGGTACAGAGTATGTAAGTAAGTACACAGGAAGATTTTAATAAACTATTCTCCTTGTAATAACTATGAATTATGAATTAAGTTGAAACAGTAGGTATGACTACATAGTTGACAACCATCTTGTTTATTCCAAGGAATTACAAAACTTCTTGGTGATATTAAGTTCAATAGAATGGATATTCCAACTAAAAAGCGTTTGTCTTTGACAACATGATTACTATCTCACAACTAGGATTCAGTAATTAAATACAAACAGATTCTGACCTTCAGTTACAATGAAATTCTTAAATGGTAACTATCAATCTAGCCATATTGTATAATTAGTAATAGATAATTGTAGAATCTTGTTTAGATACACATCAAACTAAGTTTTCATATATTTCAACTCAACACAGTAAAAGACAGCTTTAAAGCGTATGCATCCAAATAAAATAGTAGTATTGTAGTGAATGTGAATACCAGTGGGGAAAACCAAATGTATTTTAATACAGTATTACAGAATATCGTAGTAAAATCTAAGAACCATACAGTAGATACTTCATTCGCAAAATAAATATTAATGGTCTCAGACTATGTTGTTCTTTAAGTTTCATACCAATCACTCTCCGTCCTTGTTTTCTTTGATTTTCTTAACCTACTTCTACCAGGCATTGCGCTTTCGATTGGTGATACATACTACTTATAATTGTCGGCATCAGTAGCACACACCGCGGTTACAGTTAAGCAAACCAAATATAACATATTTTAGCGCATACAGACTGAACAGCTGTATGTAAAAAGAATTTTATGGTCGAAATGTAACCTTATAACTATGCTATTCAATCAATTTTGTGAATCTTATCTATTTGCAGTCACGATTAATATGAATTATAAGTCATACTTATTCGAACTAAATCCATTACTGATTTGTTCAAATGTCAGTCTAGTTTTTAGTCTACTTATTTATTTGAACATATAAATATTGGTACAAAGGGGCACCGAATACATATGCGCCACATACGTCACTTGATTTGTGTTTGGGCTATGATACTGCCCGGATGCCCAAACTGAAACAGGTGGTTTTATTAGGGGGCCACACACACGGAGCCCTCGACCTAAAGATCTAATCTACAACACAGTGGAACGTCAGGAGACACAGTCCCATGGTAGTCGGTGACCAACGATTGGTTCATACACCATTTGTTCCCGCAGGATACTGGAAACCATGTGCACCAATGGTTTGGAATCAGGGTTTTCCAACTCTTCCACATGGATCCTACGTAGCCATCAATCCGGTTAAAATGCCTGACTTTCGCTTTTCGTCCTCTCAATTTCTTAAACAGCACCATGAGAAGACAGTTTACAGAATATGAGTTTAATTAATTCCGTTAATCATAAGCAACTTAAAATCTGTTATATATATGTACTTTAATCCAAGTTGTCATATCATATCACCATAATGAGATAAAATTATCAAGATAAATGATAGAAAAGTAAGAACAGTAATAATAAATTGCTTGCAATTCATTACTCTAAATGGATGTATAAATTTTTTTTCAACATTTCAGATGATAGTTTTACTAAGAAACGAAATGAGATAAATCAATCAAATTCAACTCATACTTTGAACTCCTAATCTATTATTTACACCATTTATTTTGTATGGTTCTTTGAAGAATCCCCACGACAAAGAAACAAAAAAAAAGACAGAACAGACTACTTAAATCAAATGATCGATGCACTGAACACTTTTTTCTCCTTATTCAATTCTAAAAGAGATAGTTTCAAAAACATTTTTCTGTTTTAATTTTCTTGTTAGTATGAAGACATTTTGTTTTCTAAACGTTACGTTAGTCATCATCAATGTAGAATCTGGCATGTATCTGCAATAATCCAAGTTGATACATTGTATTAGCACAGAGATCGATAGTCATCAAGTTATGAACTGATGCTATGTGTTAGCTTGAATATCAGCAACATTTCCCGAGACTACTCAAACGCCAGTCAACATTTGATATTCAGATAGGCGATGGTTGAATATATTTATCTCTGCCAACTTAGTTGATTAGGATTTACAATCTACTCAATATATTGTTAGTCAACCACATAAGAACCCCTCACAACAAACGTTACTTAAAATTATTGGTATAGGGTTGTGGAAATTGTTGAGTTTCGAATGACATCGATCAATTTTAGACCACTATTGAAAACCTGAAAGCATTGGATGGCCGTTCCGTTCTAGTATGTGACTCTTCGGCAGCGCGCATCCACAATCCAGCACACACGACTCGAATCCAGCTCAGTGGTCTAGAGTTTAAGAGTTCGTGCGTGAGACCGAATATTCTGAATTCAGATCCCACATGCTGGATCGTAGATACGCACTGCTGAGAAGTTACATACTACGACGAAATGGCCGTCCGGCGTTTCCAGATTTTTAATAGTGATCTAACATTGATCAATTCATGATCTCAATCATTACTTAAACTTGCTTCCCTCTTGTTAGATGATATTTCTACATTGCAATTTATTGAGAATAGTTCACATGATCCCGTTGACAGAAGTTTCACTGATGTTCAGGGAAATGTATCTAAAAGATAACTTCGGAAAACTTAAAATCAGTGGAAAACACTGTTATTAGATCCATGAGTTTAGCGAAAAGTGGTCAATGTAATTTATAATGACTAAACACAAACCGTCTAACAGTCAACTGACCACTAAATATTTAAACAGCTTTCAACAACTTTCAGCATGACGTTGGAGCTAAAAATCGACAAGTATTCTCAACGAAATTATAAACATGATTCCTGTGCAGTTCAATAAACTTTTACATCCTAATATTGAATATTTCGACACAATGTCCAACCTTTGATGCAAACTTGCGTCGCATGTCAACCACATTCAGAGATATCACTGTCAAGTTATTGAGATCAAGGTGAAATTTAGTCAAATTTTATTACTCGAATCTGAAAATTTGGTGGATTACAGTGTTTTAGTTGTCTAGTTAATCCGATTGCTACACTTTTCCAAGGAAACTCAAAACGTTATCGAGAAATGTAATTAATAGATAAATAAAGGTTATTTCAACTTGAATTACAATCATTCCTACAAAACAACTGTACCTAAGTTGTGCTCGAGAAACAGGACCTATGGAAGTTGAGGTGTTTTTCGATCAACGTGATCCGAACAGGAACAATAATGTAGCTTTGAAGTATATACTGATGTTAAATCACAAATCTTGATCGAAATCTTTTTATATATAAGATAACCTCGCAAGAGAACGGACACGATCACTCATGCAAACCATGTTAGGTTGAACGAACAAGCATACAAATGTGACAATATTACTTACACCACTGAAACATTGATAACAAGGATATAGGCTGGGTAACTCGATATATTAAATAAAAGTTTATACACAGAGCTTTGATTTACACTTTCGTTTTATGAAAGTTAATATCACTAACTGTTTGCTAGAAATAACACCAGTTCTTTCGTGATTAAACAATGTGATACAAGCTGGTTTCAAAAGTGTAAACTTCTTAAATCTTGTCATCTCATATGAAAGTAACATACTTATAGGATTGTGTTTTGAGGTGACTATTAAATCAGAAGAAATTGATACGCATGTGTTTCATGCACAGTCTTCTCAATATCAGTGCATTGTTACTTACGTACCAAGTACAAATTTATGTGCTGGAACTCTCGAGAAATGTGTTGTGTGTGTAAGCAGGCAGGTGACATTATCACCATTAGCCCCCGAATACCCTGGTACGGCCGAGAGTGAGAAGTCAGTTCTCCCTCTCCAAATGCTCTCACATGGCCACGTGCATACAACCACTGCCAGGGAAGTCCTACTCATTGCCTACTCTCGGCATTACTGTTGTTTACGAAATTGAGAGGACGAAAAGCGAAAGTCGGGCGTTTTAACCGGATTATTGGCTACGTAGGATCCATATAGAAGAGTCGGAAAACCCTCGTTCCAAACTAATGGTCCACATGGGCTCCAGTATCCTGAAGGAAAAAATGGTGTATGAATCAATCATTGGTCACCAACTACCGCATCTCTAGATGTTGCTCCACTACCTCGTGGATCAGACCTATAGGTCGAAGTCTCCGTGTGTGGTCCCCTAAAAAAACCACCTGTTTCGGTTTTGGCATCCGGGTAGTATCATAGCCCAAACACAAATCAAGTGACTTGTGTGGCGCATATCTATTCGGTCCGTCCTTGTGCTTATGTTTATATGTTGAAATAAATAAATATAAATAAGGCTGGTCAGTCAATCAACAACGTAGAACTTTGTACGTTTGTACATCAGTTCGAGTTGCCATTCCACATTAACACAGAGATACAATTGTCGATTCAAATCCCATAGTGGTAGAAGTATTGAAAGTATTAGCAGTAATCGGAAACATTAGGGTTTGAAGATGTCATTCAAAGAGTATAATCCAGTGAAATAAATTTGGAAAGAGAAAACAAAAAGGGACATGAGGAATTCAGAAGATTATAATTTGGGAGAGCACAAAGAGTGGATGCACCGACTCTATTGCTGTAGTAGGACTTCAACACATGGGCTACTGAATGAAAGTCATATGATCTTACCATTCAATCCATCTTATTTATTTATTTTAACACATAGATACTGGTACAAGGAGGCACCAAATACATATGCGACAAACAGATATCATTTGATATGTGTGAGGGCTGTGATACTACCCGGGTGCCCAAACCGAAACAGGTGGTTTTCTTAGGGTGCCACACCTGAAGGTCTGATCCACAAGGCAGTCAAGCAACGTCAAGAGATTCAGTCTCATGTTAGCCTATGACCAACAATTGGTTTATACGCCATTTGTTCCAGCAGGATACTGGAGCCCATATGCACCATTGATTTGGAATCCGGTTAAAGCGCCGGATATTCACGAATGTCAATCTATCTACTTGATCGAATCGATCATCTGAATATGCAATCTGGTCATTTGAAATTGAGTACTTATGTTGTTTTTTTCTATCATCACTAACCACCTATCAATTCACTCTGTTAATAATAAATATAATTAATATCTTCTACAAATTCCACTTAAATTATGTGTACAATGATAATAATAATAATTACCAATTGAAGCATCTGATCATATTTACATTTTATAAATCAATTTCAAAATCTTCACTTTTTAATTGCTTCTTTAAAATATTCTCACTATTTGTCATTAGCATATTAAAACCAAATGTGAAAATATCATCATCATTATTATTCTTATCTTTATTATCCATTGAATATTGAATAGTCTGTATTGTATTATTGAATGTATCCATAGACATTGATAAATCATTATTTGAAATATTGAATGAATTAGAAGATAAATGTTTATTCCATAAAGGTTTATTCATGTTTATATTATTATTATTATTATTGAATATTTGATTGTCAGTAGTATTGATATCAGTAGTAGTAGTAGTAGTAGTAGTATTGTCATCAATGTCGATAGAATTATTTAATGGAGTCCATTTGAAACTTTTAGTCGATGGAATCGTTAACAAATCATCATCATCATCATTATTATTATTTTGAATAACTGATGAAGGGGAACATGCAGTATTATTATTATTATTATCATTATTATCATGATGAAATGTTCGTTTATAAGATGGAAGACTGTGATGTTGTCTACTGTCTTCTTGAGTGTATTTCTTCAAACTATCATTATTATTAGTTATAAGTTGAGTTGAACTAAGTAAAGGTTCTAATTGAACCTTTCTATAAGTATTAGAATGATCTTGTTTAAATCTATTTAGATAAACATTACCATTATCATTGTCAATATTCTTACTACAATTATTATTATTATTATTTAAAGTAGACATTACTAATTTCTCAATTTGTAAATAATCAACACTAGCATTCTCTGGTACATTCATTGAAACAATCAATTCAGGTGAAATAAATTTTGATAATGAACTGTTATTTAAATGAGATTGATTATCATTGATAGAACTAGTGGAATAAAGAGAACAATCAACTAAATAGATCACAACAATAGCATCCTAAAAAAAGGATCGAATAAAGAAGAGGCATAAGATTAAGTCATGAATAAAGAATATTATCAAGGTAAACAATATAACAATCATATTGGATATTGTAGGCAAAGATAGATGATGGTTAGCAATGAGATGCAAGACGCGCGTTTCGTCTTATTTGGGACTCATCAGCTGGATATACCTACATAGGACGAAACGAGAGTCCTGGATTCCACTGATAGCTACCATCTATCTTTGCCTATAAAGCTTATGACTTAAGGCAATATCAAGACAATCCGTACAGTATACATATATGCCAATAAGAGATTGATCAATTGCATTCCTAAAAATGAATGGGAAGATTAAAACTAACAATACATAATGAGTATTATTGGGTTATAAACATTGAATGAGAAAACAATCAACAAATTTATTTTTGCCATAATTATTATAAAGGAAAGAGTAAGAATTTGGGATTACTAACCGATTTTTAACTAGATTTACTGGAGCTTAAACCCACAACTTATTTTGGTTAGAAGTCAAGTTCCTTAATCGAGTCAATTCGTAGGGAATCATCTTTCACTGTCTTTCTTTTATACATAATTGATGGAATCTTATCATCTATAATGATGGTGACGATGACTGTTAATTCATGGTCCCTCGCAGCTTGAAATTATCGACCTATCTATGATTTATAGGATAAGAATTAAGCGTATTAGGATTGAATTCAGTTAGTGAATAAGTTCACTGATGACACTGATCATCATATTCTCTTTTTTTTGTTTTCTTCATGATGAATTTTGCCAAAAACAAAAAATCCTTTCTTTTTGCCAGTCATAATAGTTCAGTTAGAAGGGAATTAGTGTTTTTAAATCACCCTTGTCAATAATTTCCATCAACTGAACACATTGTATTACATTAAATCATTTATCAACGAGTAGGTACTTTGCTGATCGTCCAAAATACGTTTATCAAAATTAATTGTAAAACCAACTTCTACAATACACTGATTGAAAAGAATACTTATTATTATTATTATTATTATTATTATTATTATTATTATTATTATTATTATTATTATTATATGTAGTTCTTTGTAACAATGAAGAGTTGAAGTTTCCGAGTAGTTTGTAGGTGTTGTATTCTCTGGGTTAGGACGGGGTGGTTTCATCGTGAAGCTTAAATATACAAACAGCGAACAGCCTAGAGTCCTTATTGGTCCTGCTTTCCGCCTAGCCCAGCCAGTTAAGTCCAGAACACCAATCTCAGCCTCTGCCATATGAATCATTTATTTCAAACATACTGACTTTATATAGCAACCAGACAGACCACACCGTACCATAAAATATGGAACAACATTTGTACAGGAATTAGCCAAATGTGGCTGTGAATGAGGGGGGTAGTAATTAATAGACGGCATAATTCAAGAATAGTAAGTCCTATAATAATAGTTTATAAGTCAAAATAAAGCTTATGATAAGAGGAACACGAATATGCATAGTTTAGTTACTTAATAATTATACGATAAAAAGTATACGCATAATATTGGTCCATAAACGGATCCCAAAAGTTACCATTCATTATGCATATCGGAATCTAACATAGAAGTCCACAAATGTAAACTGTTCTGAAAACTAGGACTAATATGTAACATCCTTACTAAGTAGAGGTTCATGTACTCACAGATTTTAATTATAATTCAGTTATATGAAAGCTAATAAGTGATACTTCCCAGATGTCCAAGCCAACCTAGACAGAGTGAGTTTTAAATTAATGACCTGTGGACACACTAATTTTTCAAAGTTATTTCTTCAGAGACTTTGATTCTTATCCAGTCTTTCACTTAATTATTTCGAACCAGTAAGCTGTAAGCCTCACGTAGAATGAGATGTATAACAGTGGATTTACTTTCGCGTATTAGTTGACACACACACACAACACAACAGAACCATTCGGAAATAATTAATATAATCCTCACAGAAGAGTGAAAAGATAATATCCATAAAAGTACTTCATAACTACCCTTCATTTACAACATGATAATAGTATTAATAATAATAAATCTTACTTCAACAGTAGCCTCATTTCGACACATCAATCGAGCATGTGCTTTGGTTAATCTAACAAGACTTTCCAATAAACGTAAGGTTCTTCTACTGAATGCACCGGCCAATGAATCATTACAAAAATTCGACATTTGACTTCTTTGCCAGACATAATAACGTTGAAGTAGATTAGCTGCTTCTATGGACAATTGTGGTGTGAAACGATCACGAATCCATACAAAATACTCTTTTAAATCATTTTTAGACCAAAGATGATGATGCTTGTCATAGTGAAAAAGGATAGAGAAAAAATTACAAACAAATACACAAATAAACTACGATGCAATGTCGAAACAATAAAATAGATTAGAACATAATACCGAAACGAAAAGTTAGAGTACTAGTCTGACCTACATAAGTCGGTGTGAACTTATGGGTTGATGTTTACTCTATAGTTCGAAATGCTATTTAACATCATCCAAAACCCATGGCAGTTGCATTCATACTACATATCGCTCTAAACAATCACGTAAGTTCATGTTAAAGATACTATATGTTGCTTAATGTCATCTATGCGTATTGCCCGATGTCAAGAAAAAACTGGCGATGGAAAGGGATATATATGATCTTGTAAGGCATTGTGTAGTACAGTAGAGTAATCAGAATATAGATGGATAGTTCCATTGACCATTTGAACTACAACAATAGCCGTCTTGGTCGGCGGCCTACGTTCCTCCACAAGGGGTGACAGGAGTAAGTATGATGAAAGAGTAACTGATTGTATAACTTCAAGTTTTTATAACTCCTAGAGTTATTAACGGAGGCGTATGGTACTTGTCATTTCGACCGGAAGACTGGCTTTGCTCCCTGTTGTAAATACAATTTAGCTTTGTCAATAGTACAACGCTCCAAGGTGTTCGCGAACACATTTGAATGTCTTACAAAAAGATCCGCTCTGTTAACGTTTTGGCGTTAAATGTTGCATTTATTACGGGCGAGTTGTTGCGAATGCAGGAATCATTTAATGTACATAACATATTTAATGGAATATTCCAGAGATTTAGTTTGTCAAACCAATCAATACATATAAGATCTAAATCATGTCTATTTGTTGAATAAAAATTTCCCGAGAAAAAAATAATCTCCAAATTTAACAATACATTCAATCATTATGACGAGTTTTAGAATATCTCCAGATGTATTACAAGCTGTAGGTTCGTAGGTGGTACGAAAGGACAACTCATCAATTTCGACATCTAGAAATGAGTGTGATGTCGGATACTGTATCTAGTTGTAGACGAATATGAACATTCATTAATAGGTTCAAGCATCTTCTGTTGCCATCTAAATTCCATGCAAATGTTAAATATATATCGTGAACATACCCTGTGTGACCCCAAGGGAAATTCAGCTGTCGATCATTATCCCATACTAAACAAAATACCAAAATGACATTACAAATAATAACTAATGATTGTAGACGCCCGGTAAATTTAAAAAATGACACTACTATGGTAGAAACTAAGAGAAAAACTTCAATTCACTGTAATATCCATTCTATCAAATAAAGCAGACAAAATATTACCGTCAGCAATCACCAATAAGCTCAAATAACGAAACCTTTTACAAAATGCTGTTTTTTCTATAAATGGCATATTGCCAGAACTTGTCGTTACAGAAATCACCGATGTAATATATGTTATAAATTTGGTCATAAAGGGACCTTCTATCAACAGAGGAATTAATAAAAGTCCAAATCACAGCTGAAATAGCCCCGTGATCACATATGACATCCATCCAGCAGTCTGTGAGTTCGAGTCCCTAATAGTACTATTGTCGCCTTCCCTCCTTACATGCACAGCACATTTATCGAGAGTTCCAGCATAAATTTGTACTTAGTAAGTAAGTAACAATAGACTGATATTGAGAAAAATGTGCATGAAACACACGTATATCAATTTCTGCTGATTTAATAGTGACCTAGAAACAGTGAATTCGACTGATTACAAGTGTTCCAAATTTATATTACAAATAAATTTCCCTGAACATGTTCTATAAGGCTATCCAAACGACGTTATCAAACTCTTTCTCATAGTCAAGAAAGTTGATGTATAATGACAAGTCCCATTTAATTGATTACTCAACAATGAATAAAATATTCGTAGACTAATAAACACTAATAAGGTTTACATGTAAAGATACACTACCTTAAAATGAAAAGCTAATCTTTATGAAAATCTTTGTAATTTCAAATTCACTAATGGAGTCCTGATAAAGCTAATCGCTTTTCTGTTTCATAGACGATAATTTAAATATTTTTCAACCCATCAACCATGTATCGAATTCCGGAGATATTTACACTGCAAGGACAAATGACATTTACAACTTAAACTTCTAAATTGAAATACAAAAAAGTGATTTAGTTATTAAAAGTTAAACTATTAAACTAATTAGCTATAGCTCAAAGTTTTAATGTATGAGTTTAACCTATTAGTAATCAAAGGTTAGAACGATTTCATGAATAAATCTCAACAAAATGTCGTTCTGCAGGCATACATGGCTCTGTTGAGATTCCATAAACTGAAATGTAGTAAACATATGTATAAGTGGGTATATTATCTATCAAACAAATTGATTAGCATCTTCTTAATTTATATTCCTGATGACATGAATAAAATTCATTACTTTTGTTATTTCCTGATTCGTTGAAAAACTAGTTGGTTGATCTAAATCCAAAATAAAGTTAGCAATTCGACGATCCCATTCTAAAGAGTCAACTGGATCAACTAATCTCCAGATTAAATCAAAACGACTTAACAATGGAGTTGGTAAACCATAATCTTCATTACCATGTAGAATAGAATTCGGTGATGGATTTGCTGCAGCTAAAACAGAACAACGACAATTCAATCGAGCCATAAGACCAGCTTTAGCTAGACTGATTGTTTGTTGTTCCATTGCTTCATGTACAGCAGCACGATGAACACCGTGTAGAGCAGTAAATTCATCTATAGCACACAAACCACCATCGGCTAATACTAAAGCACCAGCATCCAGTGTCCAACCAGTTGAATCACGTATAGCTGTAGCAGTTAAACCAGCTGCTGTAGTACCGGTTGCAGTAGTTAAAACAGCTCGATCACAAAGTGATGTACATCCACGAAGAAGAACTGATTTCGCGGTACCAGGATCACCTATGAGTAGAATATGTGGATTACCTCGAATATGTGTAGAGAGTTCATCTACACTTGTAGTTTCACCTACAGAAAAAAAATTACCAAGTTATAGCATTCATAATATGAAAGCAGTTATTACAAAACAGTTTAGAGAAACTATGATATTCAATACGTAAACAAATGAACCTGATATTCTTTGTCTCACAAATTACCTATCGACAAAAACTTCAGTTGTTTTCAACATTTATCACCTAGTATGACCGAACGTCGTACAGATAAGCATTTAATGACACCAATAGAAGCTAATAATCTGCGATTTTGAAATGTTTAATATGGTGATAACCTATTTTAGGATAGTATCCGAAGATGCATCATGATTCCTTGAAAAATACGATCTTAATTCGAGAAATTATGCATTGTTCTAAATAAGTTTATCTTGGGCAATATTTTTTATAACTTTGCTTGTAGCCCTTATAGGGTTAATGATAGTCCGAAACCGGGTAAACAAGGAGGATGGGCATGTGGTTAGCAACTCTATCGCGTAGAAAACAACTATGCTAAATAACACCAATCACTAGTATTTTTTTAGAAAAACCATTCCATCGACATATTTTTATGACCTTTTTGTGAATAACAACGAACTGAACGAACACACTATTCATTTTGAAAGATATTTAGGATTAGATAAGCTCACATTCGTGAGAAGTATGAGTTTTATATTCAATATACAATGAAACGGGGCCACTAGGTAGTTTTATTTTTAAATGAACTTAGGTTGTTTGAAGTCAGATACGAACAATTTATGTACTTCCTCAGAAAAAAATACTATAGTATGCATAGGCTGAGTGTACTTGTTTGTAGTAGTAGTCGCTTCTAAACTTGAGAGGAAATATAGAAATCAAAATAAGTATAACACAGTCGAGTACTAAACATTCACTTGTTTACTTCACTTTATCCTCACGATGTATGTAATATACACACAAAAGCTTCAACTGAACTCTACTTAATTGACACTGGACATATTGTTCCCACTTTTTAAATGTATGGTGAGAAATACTTAAAGCAGATAATGATTGCAATGTGGACTTTAAATTAAACTCAAAAAATCTAAAACATTATCCATATTCTAACGAAGATACACATCTAACGTGTGTACATAGTGTGTATATGGTATTGTTAAATCTTACCCGATGTAGAATGCCATTCAGGTGCACTTGCAAGCATTAAAGCTAGTGAAAGTTTGATAAGATACATTCCATAAACTTCTGGACAAATACTACGTAGAAGTATATTTCTACCTTCTAAAGCTGAACTAAAATTGGTATATTTATTCCAAAATACTTCAAATTCTAATGCTCGTTCATGTGAAATATGACTAGGTCCACCACCAGCTTTAAGTTCGGTTAGATTTTCAATATAATTTGCTTTAAGATATGTAAAAATTTCACATGGACTGCCTTCTTTAGTACATCGCCATCTACGTGTTACAACTCCATTAATAACTACTTCATCCCCGGGTTTAACACATTCTAATAAATCATCTTCAATACAAACACACATAGAACGTCGCATAACACCGACTGTAAGACAATCAAACTGTTCATGTACACGAATTTCTTGATAGTTTTTTGCATAAAATTGTGAGTTTGACGACACACATTTTAAATTCATAGAATTACAAGATTGCTGACGATTTGGACAATAACGTGGTGGTTTAATAGCATAGAAATTTTCAAAATTAGCATATACACTAAATGTATAACCACATTTTATGCAATAATACTGTACTTTACTTTGTATCACTTGTACAGGACCGACACGACTTACAATAGCTCTAAGTGCAATAAATTTTCCAGTATCTATTGATGTTGGTATATGATTTTTATATACTTCCGGTATGATAGGTAATGCTGTTAAACGAATACGTATATTTTGTTGTATATTATCAAGTAATTGTTTAGGATTATCTACTTTTTTGGATTGTATGACTTGACAAACACTCTTGTTTAATAAATTCAATGTTTCTTCAGGTTTGGATAGAATTAATTCTGAAAAGATACTGTTAAATTCGCATAAATTATTAAAATGTACAATAATTGACTGATGTGGTTCAGATGGTAATAGTAACGAAAGTTTACAAATATCACTTCGATGTTCACGTAGTAAATATTCTGAAAAAAGTGAAATAATAGATTCACTCTTCATTGTCATATTATTTGTGACAAGTTTATGAAGTCATTTATTTAAACTGATGAATTAACACGTCTGGTCAACCTGAAAAATGGCAATGAATAACTAGTCAAATTTTGAAGAATAAGGCCGTGTAAACAATACTAAAATAGAGATGTAATCTTTCAATAGTCTTTATTAATTAACACTTTATCTCTAGAAAATCGACAACAAAAACTTCATTGTATCAAGAATATTTACATGCAATCTGGAACGATTGAGAACCTTATGCATTAGTTCAGTCAGTCAGTCAGCTACAACGTAGGACCAGGCACATATATGCATCGGTCCAAGTTGCCATACCTCATTAACACAACAAGATGGACACCGGATTCATAAAATTAGTTAATTCAGAGGTGGTAATATATAAAAGAAAGATTGCAATAAGGATATAGTACAGGAAGAAAGAATTAGTTCATAGAAAGAAAGATATAAAGCAATTTTAATCTCTTAGTTTAAGGGAAAACAGAGAGTGTATACACCTACGCCATTGTGATCGATTCTGAGCCTTGTCACCAAGAGTCTCCAATCATTGGTTACGATAGTCACGCGGACCCCAACCAAGTAGTCTGCATCTACCAACATGGCTTAGACTACAAGTTAGTGACTTCAAGCACTGATGCCACGTTTTGGTTTGGCCACCCCTAACTTTCTTCCAACCATCCCCTACCCCGGTTAGCATTGCACGTCGTGGTAATCGGTGTTCGGATATACGTAACACGTGGCCCAACCATCTCAGTCGATGAAGATTCACAACCTCATCAACTGATTTAGCATCATTCCCTAATACCCTGCGTCTAACCTCACTATTACTTACCCAGTGATCCCAACAGACGCCAGCAATATTTCTAAGGCATCTGTGGTCAAATACTAGTAGCTTACGAGTGTCTTCTACTCTTAATGGTCATATTTCGCTGTCGTAAATTAAAACAGAATGGACTGCCGTGCAGTATACTCGTCCTTTTATTGATAGACGGATATCTGACCTTCGCCATAGGTGACGTAAGTTGGCAAAAGTCAAACGAGCTTTTCGAATCCGTGCTGAGATTTCGTCAGACAACAACCTATTAGGGCTGATCAGACTTCCAAGATAGGTGAAGTTGTCAACACGTTCGACTACTTCACCCCCTATCCTTAGTTCAGGTGTTGACGCAGACCAGTCCTGAAGCAACAACTTGCATTTAGAGGGAGAGAAGCGCATCCCAAACATTCTGGCATTGTTGCTTAGTGCTACCAGAAGACTCTGCATTTTGTCAGCGTCTTCACCAAACAGCACTATGTCATCTGCGTATTCTAAGTCGATAAGTGGACCTCCTGGAAGGAGATCAATACCCGAGAACTCAGTCGAAGAGAGTGTTATTTCCATCAATAGGTCTATGATGAAGTTAAACAAAAATGGAGAAAGTGGACAGCCTTGACGGACACCACTTGAGGTTGCAAAAGTAGATGACAGTTCGCCATAAGCCCTGACTCGACTAGTAGTGTTCGAGTAAAGAGCCTTCACAAGGTTTATGTACTTCTGAGGTACGCCTTTCAATGACAGACACTGCCACAGAATCTCGCGGTCTACAGAGTCAAATGCTGCTTTTAGGTCAAGAAAGACCACCATCGTCGGACGCCGATAGGTATGCCTGTGTTCTAGCACCTGACGAATGGTGAATATGTGGTCGATGCAGCCACGACCAGGTCTAAAGCCAGCTTGGTTCTCTCGAGTTTGTAGTTCACGAGTCTTAGTTAGGCGTCTGATAATTATCGAGGCCAGTATTTTAGATACTATGTTTGTTAAACTAATCCCTCTGTGGTTGTCACAGGATGATTTTGACCCTTTCTTATATATTGGGACGATAAGTGATTGCGACCAGTCAGATGGGATAAAGTCTAATTCCCAGATCTTAGCTAAAATATTAGTCAACTTAATCGCTAAAATTGGACCACCATCCTTAAAGACCTCTGGAGCCAATCCATCTGGACCAGCTGCCCTTCCTCGTTTCAGATTAACTATAGCCTTTTGAACTTCAGCAAGAGTAGGGGGACCTATTTCAATGTTCCATTCACACTGTCTGGGAATGGAGGGTAGTTGTAGAGTAGCTGAAGGCCAGCTGAACTGTTCTCTAAAATGTTCCGCCCATCGTTCTAAACGTCTGGACTGGGAGCAGATGAGAGTATCATCTTTTTCCGAAATAATCTCACTTACACTTGACTTACTAATTCCAGTTTCTTTTATTAGTCTGTAAAGCTGTCTTGTGTTCCCTATAGTCGCCGCCTTTTCCATCTCTTTTGCTTTCGTTACCCACCACTGCTCACGGTCGTTCTTTAGACTTTTTCTTAACCTAGATCTGATTTGTTTTCGCTCTTCATCATGTTCAGGACCTGATGGGACGAGTTTGCGAGAATCCATCAGTGTGACAGACCTTGAAGAAATCCACTGGTTCCTTGCAACTCTGTGGTTGAAGTCACTAATAGATGTCACTGCTGTTTCCACAGCTGATTGTATGCCCTTCCAAGCAACATCTGGGTTAGCCTCGTCTTCACAACTACCTAAGTGTGACCTCAGTTGTTCCTGGAACCTACTTTTGGTTTTCTCGTTACTCAACTCAGTTCTAACGGGTCTTTTTAATTTGGCTTTTTTGCGTCCAGTGAGGCGCAAGCAGATGCGTGCCCGTATTAGGGCATGGTCGGAGTCCAAGCAGGTACTCCAGAATGAGCGACAATCTTCTACCGACCCTCTCCAACGATGACTGATGGCAATATGGTCTATTTGAGTCCATCGTTGGTTTGGTGTAGGGGGTCGCCATGTTAGACGATGTCTCTCCTTATGCTTAAGATTTGTGTTTGCTAAAAATAAACGATTGTCTGAGCATAGTTGCAGCAGACGATCACCATTATCTGTTCGCTGTGTCGGAATACTAAATTATCCACCTAAATGCTTTTCTGTTTGGTTTAAACTGCCTATCTGAGCATTAAAATCACCTGCTACGAGTACTATGTCTGAGCATTTAGCTTTCTGAAGAAGTTCGGACAGCTTTCTGTAAAATTCATCTTTCACATCATCTGAGCTGCAGTCAGTGGGAGCGTAGGCAGAAACGACAAAAAGGCAACGACGTGTGTCCCTATCCTTCCGAGTTCTTACGTAGCCGTTCAGCCGAACAGCACATAGACGACTGTTGACGGGGATCCACTCTAGCAGTGCTTGTTCGGCCCTCATGCTTAGTGCTATGCCTACACCTGCCAGTCCACGAGAACTTGCCATCGGGTCACCAGATACACGAAGGGTGTAACTCGTTGGCTCTCCGTTTTGCCGAGGTGAGGTCAAGTGAATGACCACACTGGAATCCTGTATGCGTGTTTCGGAGACACAGCACACGTCAATGGTAAGAGACTCTAGGGTTTTAGCCAAGGAAGCCTGCTGACCAATTTGACATAGGGTTCGTACGTTGAAGGCTCCAATGTGTAGTTTGGAGCGAGGTTTCAGTAGACCTGGGACAGTATTTTGCGCACTAGAATCGTTGGCTATGGTGACACTTGAGGTGGAAGCCGAGAGAGGAAATTTAAAGTTGAAAGTCGATGTAGGAGGAATAATAGGAATTGAAGAGGAAGGTTGATTATGAGCTCTGACTCCACTAGTAGTGTTCGAGTAAAGAGCCTTCACAAGGTTTATGTACTTCTGAGGTACGCCTTTCAACGACAGACGCTGCCACAGAATCTCACGGTTTACAGATTCAAATGCTGCTTTAGGTCGGACGCCGATAAGTATGCCTATGTTCTAGAACCTGACGAATGGTGAATATGTGGTCGATGCAGCCACGACCAGGTCTGAAGTCAGCTTGATTCTCTCGTGTTTGCAGTTCACGAGTCTTAGTTAGGCGTCTGATAATTATCGAGGCTAGTATTTTAGATACTATATTAGTTAAACTAATCCCTCTGTGGTTGTCACAGGATGATTTTGACCCTTTCTTATATATTGGGACGATAAGTGATTGCGACCAGTCAGATGGGATAAAGTCTAATTCCCAGATCTTAGCTAAAATATTAGTCAACCTAATCGCTAAAATTGGACCACCATCCTTAAAGACCTCTGAAGCCGATCCATCTGGACCAGCTGCCCTTCCTCGTTTCGGATTAACTATAGCCTTTTGAACTTCTGATAGAGTTGGGGGACCTAGCATGCATTAATTGGCTAAAAACTACGTGAACCTGCTAAGAAATCGATCATCAGTTAAACTAGAGAGGATACTGGACAGAAGTCCAAGGTCAGTTTGTTAATGTGACATTCAATAGATTTTAGAAAGGTATTTGATAAGATGTCTCACTTAGGGTTTATACAGAAGCTCTCCATCTTTGCAATAACAGGTTTCATACAAGAGTGGATAAGGAACTTTTCTTCACCACGTCAACGAATTACTAAGACTGCTTAAGTTGTAGACATGGTTGTCTGCAGATGACATAAAAATCTGGAGAATAAATAATCTTGGTCTCCAAGCTGAACCAAAAGAATTGCCGAGATGGTTCTAAAGTTAGGGTTTGGAGTTTAATTTTAGAAAGTGTGTTCGTGTACACAAGAAAGCCATAGGTACCAGCGTACCGTCAACAGCACATAGCTTTCATGAGTGCAGAAACAAAAAGACTCGGGAGCAACAACAAATCAGGACTTGAAAGCAACCTTGTATTGCTATGCAGCAGTTGCCAAAGGTTTTCGAATGTTATGATCACTTCACCGAGGGTTAAAATGCTTTGGAGATGTTTCGGGTTTAATAACCCACTTGAGACCTTAATTAGAGGATTGCACATAAACAGCTAGTCCATGTTTTATTAAGGATGCTATCACACGAGTGTATTCAACATGAGGGAACCAAGTCATGAATATTTTCAAACTCTCCTACGATGAGCGCTTAAAAAACACTTAGGCCTTTTATCTAGTCGAGAAGCGCCAGGTGACACTAAATTGGTATTCTGCATCTTAAATAATGATGAGGGCGTTACTTTATTTTATTTTTCTTCCTCTAGAAATGATCATCTTCGAGGCCACACGAAGGTGCAAAAGCCGCGACCAAATAGAATCCTGTCTCTTTTATCGAGTGATCGATGGTCGGGAACACCCTATCCGAACAAGTGGTATCAGCTCTACCAGAGAACACTTAGGATGTTGGACTTTCACTAGTAAAAAACCTGCAAGGACTAACACACATCAAGGTACAGATACATACACGATGAATAACAATGAGCTACCTGTTGTCCAGACACACAATGACTTGGGAATCAGCGTTAGCCAAGACTTAAAGACTATTGCACACTGCCGTGCAATAGCTGCCAAAGGTTTTCGAACTATATGGTCAATACGTAGGGCTTTTAGTCATGTCGACGCTAAAACGTTTTTGACTTTGAGGTGGTATTGAGTGCTGTTAGAGGTATGAGGGCGGTTATCACTCCCCGGTTGCCCACACCGTGGAAGGGTTGTTCTGGAGGTACCTGAAAAGGAAATTAGATTAGAGGTGGTCTTAGTGACCTGAGAGCGTGACCGCAGTGCCCAAGGGACAACTGCTTGAGGTCGGTCACACACGACCTTTTTGTAGGGAATTTTCGTGGTAGCTTCGTACTTGTTGAGACCTTACCACCGGAGACGGATATCCGTGGGATAAGGTGAGGTGTGCACTTTCAGGGTTGACCTTTTCTAACTTCATCCCTCCTTATGGGAAGACATCGGTTATGCTGGTTGTCTGAAGGTAACACCTTACTGCTGTCAAACCTCTGTACAGTCATCAGTACGGCTTTGCCTTCGGACATTGGGTTTGTTGCTTTTATTCTTACTGCTCTTCAACCGACCTGTCTGACATGGTAGGACCTTGAGGAACGGTTGTTCCAACCAGTATAGCTGATCCACTGATCCACTATGATCATTATTGAAGACTGAAGTTACCCTCTAATTAATATCAGGACAATCAGGTGGAATTAGTAGACCAAATTCGTTTGAATACATAAACTGATTAGTGTGTATTAGTTGACTAAGTTTCGTTAACAAAGGCGCTATGTATCTTAACTTTAACAGTTTTGATCTCTGGGAACCATTACATCCTTGTAAATATTCTAGGAACTAGATAACGATCTCCAGTGAAAATATGCAAAAATAAAGTAGTACATTCTACACTTCCCATCCTCAATCACTTCATACGTTATAACGCACGAATTAGAAACTGTAAATTCGGCAAGACAATAACTCTCATCTACTTGTACTTTTCCTATTTATTTATAAATACAGGCAAAAAAGGTAATAAGTATGGGAGTGGCTTGAGTAGCGCACTTTGAGAATCATATTTATTAAGCAGCTGATATACCTTAAGTCACATGACCTTGTGATTCTGGCACTTTCGTAATTGGCGCGAATTAAATCCAGTGTCAAAGTCGAGTCACTAAAACGATAAGTTCAATAAACAGTTATTTATAAGGAGCGAATAACTTCAAGTGACCTTCGTTTACTTGGCACCCCTCTGCATGTACAAATACAAATCATTCATACTGTATGTTCTGGCAGATAATTTCATTAGTTCATTAGTTCACTTATGGAATCCAGACCGCGATTTTAGACATTTACTTAAATAAAAAAAGAAATGTTGAGTCATCTCTATCAGCCTCGACACTGCAAGAACGATTTGACGCCACATGCCAGTAACAAATAAATTTATAAATAAAATTCAAGAACTTCAGAGTAAACGGGAAATGCCGTTGACCCAATCTGTATTCAACCAGCTCCAAAAAATTTTCTCGCATATAAATTACAGAACAAGGACGCACTACTGGATTACAAACCTAATTTCAAAAGAGGGTGGATCTGAAATAGTAGATGAAAATCGGGAAAATTAGAGGCCATGGCAAATTATTTAGGAAGAGTTTTCAGCTAGGAGCCTCTTTTAGACGAAGTACTAGACCCAAATACAAAATCAACAAACCGCCTGCTATTCATGAACTATGATCGAGACAATCTGCTTAAGGCCCTTAACACTTTAGACAGGGAAAGTCAACAGGACCGGATGAGCAACGCCATAAACTCTTGAGACTAATTACATAACATATTGCAGTCCACTGATTGTAGTATTCAATATGTCACTTCACCGAGGTGTGTTACCTACGGACTAGAAGGATGCAATCGCTACTCTCATACGTAAAACAGGATCAAAACAACTTTCACCAGATTACAAAACTGTCAGCCTCACCAGTGTAGTAGTTGAAATACTGGAAAGAATGGTCAAAAAGACAACAATGACATTTGTGGGAATCAACAACTTGTTAAACAACGAACAACATGATATCAGAAAAGGCTTAGCCTGCACAACAAATCTTGTAACAAAGGAGTAATGCACAGGGGTTCTAGACAATAGGAAATCAGTGAATGTTGTCTACATAGACATAGAAAGTAGGAGTAAATCGCATGTGTTCTGTAGGGGCATCTGACAATAACAACACAATCCTCAAAGCTGAACACAAGGCTACTCGGGAAAAAGATATTCAGTATTTAACGCGGAGAAATACCTTACGATGGAGAAGGCACGAACAAGGAATTGAATTAATTGGAGTTTATGGAATGACATGGCTCGGCCATGCAGGCGTCGTCTCTGCGGAATGTTACCTCACATCTTTTATCCATATTAAATATATAGTTCTTTCTCTAGCCTAAGCTTGTTCTTCATCATGTATTGATAATTGCCACGATGCAATGTGTTGGTGTAGATGATTATGTACATTCCACGTAAGATCTTATAGATTGGGCAGTTATATCACGACAAGCCTACAATTTTCGTATTAGGTCTATTATTAGAGCAGTAATAATATCATAGTAGACCACAATTCTACAGTTCCACCTGGAGACCAGTACTTAGTGAAGTATCACAAGGTTCTGTCCCAGGTTCTTAACGTTTTATACTGTGTGGAAAATCACCTCACAAGTATAGTAGAGTTGTTGAATTATGGTCTACTATGATATTAGTACTGCTCTAATAATAGACCTAATACGAAAATTGTAGGCTTGTCGTGATATAACTGCCCAATCTATAAGATCTTACGTGGAATGTACATAATCATCTACACCAACACATTGCATCGTGGCAATTATCAATACATGATGAAGAACAAGCTTAGGCTAGAGAAAGAACTATATATTTAATATGGATAAAAGATGTGAGGTAACATTCCGCAGGGACCACGCCTGAATGGCCGAGCCATGCCATTCGATCAACTCCAATTAATTTAATTCTTGTTTCCACCTTCTCCATCGTTGCGTTTTTCTACACGTTAAATGTTGAACATCTATTTGCCCAATTGTCTCGTTTTCAGCATTGATGAATGGGTGGTCAGGGCCCACTGACACTACAGTGTCCCCAATGTTGTCACACGCTGATGATATAAAAAAACTGGCAAGGAATAACAAGAGAAACAGATGAATATTCGCTTCAGACAAACTTTAATATTGTGGTTAGCCGGTCTAAAGAGTCGCTGGTGCCTGTCAACTTGACTAAGTGTGTCTATATGCACACCAGGAATACTGAGGTAAATAAGTACAATATACGAGAAGAGCCTGCATTCGTACTCCGGTCCCACAAGGATCATAGGGTGACAGTGAGACATGATCTTAAAACCGCAGCCCACTTCCACGATGTTGCAGCTTAGGGGTTTAGAACTATATGGGCCTTAAGATGGATATTCACCATCCTAGATGCCACCACGTTCACCACAGAATACACAACCTTAGTGAGCACTAAACTTGAAAACCGTGTTCAGCCCTGCAAGCCTTTGTTTAAAAAATGACTCAGACATCCTGGAAAACGTACAGAGGGAAGCTATCAGTGCAATCCGGATTTACCACACAAAGAGCGGCTTGAAAAGCTAAACCCCTTAACTCTACCCTACCGCAAATTAAGGTGTGATCTGATTTTGATGTTGTGGAATATTAAGAAATGATTCTGGATTTAGTGTATCCTCCATTTCCCCCCCCGCTAGTTCGGAATATCTCAGAGGACAAAGCAGACGAGTAGAAAAGCCACGAACGAACAAAATGCCCGTGGCATACGGGTTTCCATACCGAATCCTCGATCCTTGGAACCTGTTACCTGAATCAATGTTGTCCGTACTTTCAATGGACTCATTTAAGGGAAGAATGAATACTCACAGAAGCAAATTAGAAAGAGGAATAACATAAGGCTCAGGTGTTTTGTCCTTACTACACAAATCTGAATCCCAAAACTGCATTTCGATCAGTATCCAATATTTTTGTCACAATCGATTTTCTTGCGCTCACTTCTTGTCGATCGGGTACAGTTCTAGATACTTGCAAATGTCCGATGTGTGGTGTTCTAGCCAATCGACTACATCAAGTCAAATCAGTTTGGTAATTATTTTTGATTTATGTCTTAAAGTTTGAGCTAATGCGTTTATCTCAGTGAAGAAGGGATTCTGGATACCACCAGCCATTACACTGCCAGGGAGTAGTTTGATTCTTTGGAATATGGAAATAAAAATGTGTTAATTCGAGTGCCGAAAGAAGGCGACTATTTCAAGAATGATAAACGGTTCACTTAACTGGTAGTGTTTAAGAAGACGGAATTCAATGAGTAAGAGGGGAAACGGAGATGAAAATAAGAAAGATAGGAAGTAGATACTGATATACAGCAGTGATAACTCTGATAAATAATCAAATATGCGTCAGACACAGCTATTCTAAGAGGGAGATAGTAATCCGTGGGCGAGTACGTGTTTGTCAAGTCTTCTTTTAAAGCTATCCATTGAAAGGGCTTTAGCCACTTCAGCTGGATTTTGTCTAAGGTATTCGTCCGTCAATTTTAGCGTTCCATGAGATATGCTTTTGCCAACTTCTTTCCCAACGTTCACCCACTGCTCCATACTTCTTAGTCAATACCGGGATATTAGCAACGGTCGATAAATTCACTAGTGTGTGGGCTCGCTCCATGCTCCTTATGGTCCCTTGCGTGAATGAGCCTATGTTGGACGAACTCGGTATACTGGTGGGGATCTCGACGGTTATTTTCAATGGAGACTGATGCTTTTGTGCGTTCGTTCCGTCGGTGTATGTTCTTTGTACTTTGGGCAAATATACCACAACCGAGGATAAGGGTAACTCAACATAAGCCCGTAGTACATCCAAGGTACTGTAATATCACTACATCAATGAACCTAACCACTACAGAAATAACATTCAAATGCTTTGTCAATGGTTTGAGCAAGTAAGGTGCACGCGATACAACTATCGTTTCTGTGCCGTTTCACCCTCGTGGTAGTCGACAACATGGTGGGTGAAGCAACTAGGAAGAGAGCAGTGGATCAGCACAGCTAGACCTGTCTCACGAAGGTCCAATCCTGGTACGGTTATGGTTTACAGATTTATTGTCATGTTGTCCGCCAGCGTTATGCCGAAATGCGAGATCTTATCAGTAAATGCATATGGATGAGTACAACAGTGCATTAAAGCGGACAGAATAAATACTTTCAAAAAAAGTATAAGGTGAAATGGATAAAAATACGTAAACAATAATTCCACTAACAGTCGAGATCATTAATTAGCACAATTACCTTGCATAATCCAGCTCTGCGACACCAGATAACTAAATTGCTAATAATATGGACTTATTACTAGTCAAACTGAAAAAGTATTCTTCTCAAGTAAAGAAAAATATTTTACTCAAAGATAGCTCAATTCAGTTTGTTAGGAAAGCGACCACTCAAGCGATAAGTGTTGTATAGGAAGTGCAAGAGTCACACAAACATTTACTGATCGACAACTGTAACCGCTCTTAATAAAGAGCATACCCATTTCAGTTTGATTGTGGTAGAACAAATTCAACCGATTCACACAGGAGCAGTCAGAGACATGTAGTTCAACATGGTACCCGCCGAAAAGTGAAATTACCTATAAGAAATCGAACTAATTATTAGGAACCCTACTAGCTAATCGTCAGATTTCAGGAGCTTTTAGAAATATGGAACATTATAACTTCAAGAGAACCTAAAATGTTGAACATAATATACGTCATTACAGAGAGTGATAGAAATAGTGTTACCTGTACAGTGAAACAATCAAATACTGATGTATGCAATGCGTATATAGGGGTATATTTACTCTCATGAACCCACACGCATCCAAAGATTATTTTGCATGGACCACTGAGCGTGCAAATTCATCACAGAAACTCTCTATTCTTCAGCTTTCATTGGGCTCTTTGATGGGCCTTCATGATCTGATCTTTATAAGCTAATTATTTTCAAACCTGTTTCTGCCTAGCTCATTTCTCTCATCTGCATTTCCTGAAATTCCAATCATAAACACATGTTTCAACTGTATCATAAAACTCCACATGCCCATGAACCTTGGCCCATCACTTCAGTCTAAATTACTACATGAAATTTTCTACGTGCCTACTGAGGTCACAAGAACTATCAAGTCGTGGTTCAGGAAGTCACACTCTCCAGAAGAACTCTGACTAGTTGAATCAGGGCAAGAACATCTAAACATCTGCATAATAATTTAAAGCTGGCTTAATTAGCTAAATTGTAACTGATTACCGAGTGCCTGGATGGGGAGAATCTCAACCTCTATTTCCATTTGACTAGCTCTGATGGCCTAAGCGCATACATCAATCAAGATAGTTAAACGCTACACCAGAAAAACCAAAAGAAACTGGCTGGCTTAACATCTCGTGATACAGTTCTCAATATAACACACTACACCGGCTGTAACGTGCTGATGTATGGGACTCCTAAAAAGGTGGTATAATTTTTTCTAACTCGATGGCCTCAATGCTCTTTAATCGGCTTCTTAGATCATTGTAGATAAAACCATGAATGATATTCAAGTGGACCACAGTGATTTGGAGAATCAGTGTCACACTTGAAAAATGAGGCCCAAAGAAAATAATTCTGGTTTAATACGTCGAAAACTATCTCACTTCGTTTTCAGTGTCTCTTCAAGTAATCCTAAAATATCTTGTTCCGACTTAGTAGTCCACTTGAATCTGTTTGCTTTTAAAATTTTTAAAATTAAAAGTGTTATGGCTTGATACACTCATCCAAAAATAAGTACCGCACATTGAGACTCTATAGGGCAAGTTGAATAACACTACTTTCTTACTGCCCGATCTTCGAGGTTAAATCTACACCATGAGATATACACTGAACATGTAATGATCGATAAAAATAGGGAAGATCAAAAACGGTCAGAGGGATATCGCCATCGAGGTTACATGGCTCAGCCAAACGTACCTGTTCGTCTTCGTAAAAATATATTATTCTCTTGGTAAGACTGGACAGACTCGCCAAAGATTCCTATATAGCCTGTGAAGATAGTTAATAGGAACTCATTCTGTAATCAGTTTTTGTTATTATTCGAAGTTCTTCCATTTTCTAGCATAATTTGTATAGGTACTGTCATTGATTGTGAAAATATTGTTTAAATGCCCTGGTATGGCCGATAGCGGGGTGGCTTCGCCCTCCCTCTCGAAATACTCTCGCACGGCCACGCGTATACAGCCTCTGCCAGGCAAGTCCTACTCATTGCCTCCTCGTGGCGAGGGTATTGTTCACGAAAATGAGGGGACGTAAAGCGAATGTCCGGCGCTTTAACCGGATTCCAAATCAATGGTGCACATGAGCTCCAGTATCCTGCAGGAACAAGTGGCGTGTGAACCAATTTTCGGCCACCGGCTACCATGGGACTGCATCTCCTCACGATGCTCCACTGCCTTGTGGGTTAGACCTTTAGGTCAAAGGCTCGGGGTGTGGCCCCCTAAGATAACCACCTGTTCGGTTTGGGCACCCGGGCAGTATCACAGCCCACACACAAATGATCGACTGTCTAAATCTACGGGAACTACTTTTCTTGCTTCAACTAACAATCAAATTATTATTATTATTATTTACTACGTCATTATTCACCCTCTTTTATTCACACCCTGTTTATACTTATTTTTTGACTTAGACAGCAGCTCGTCTATGCTGGAAATTCGACTCTGTCTAAACGCTCTCGAGTCACTGTCCAGTTGAAAAGTGTATGTTACCGCCAAATACGAGTGCTGAAGCAGTTTTCCAGAAACCATGTGCGCCATTCAAACTGGCTGCCTTCAACGTTCGCACGCTTATGCAGGTCGGATGACATATGCGGCTGGCTATGTCTTTAGGAAGTCTTAATGTCGATGTTTATTGTCTATCCGAGACCCATATTCAAGACTCTGGTGAAGTACTACAAATTCTCTCTCCATCTGTCGCTTCAAAAGGCTTGCTTTACGTGCGCTTATCCGGGGACCCTGTGGCATCTTCGTCTGGTCTTGCTGGCGTTGGTGTCGTACTAAACGCCAGAGCAGAGGCAGCACTAATCGATAGGATCCCCATTAACAGTCGGTTATTTGCTGTTAGATTAGAAAGTTCCATCAAAGTGAGAAAAAATCGGCGTGAGAAACGATGTCTTTTCGTCATCTCCGCCTATGCCCCGACAGATTGCAGCCCGGATGCAATCAAGAATGAATTCCACCACCAGTTAACTGTTCTCCTCCAGAAAGTGCGTTCGACAGATATTGTAGTACTAGCCGGAGATTTGAATGCTCAGGTCAGGCGTCTAGGCACAGAAGAGAGTCGTTTAGGTGGCCGATGGAGACTTGTCGGTCAAAAGACAGATAACGAGGACCGTCTACTGCAACTGTGCACAGATCACAACCTGTTTCTGGTGAGCAATAACTTCCAGCACAGTCATCGCCGATGTGCCACCTGGTGTCCTCCCTCTGCATCTCAAGCCTGGACTCAGATTGATCACATCGCGATCAGCTACCGCTGGCGTAGTTGTGTACAAGACTGCCGCTCCTTTTGGAGTACTTATCTGGACTCTGACCATGCTTTGGTCTGCGCCAATCTTGCCTTACTTTTCAGTGGACAACGGAGTGACCGCCACCAACTGATTGATGTTAGCAAGTTGGTTGCAACTTCTGTTGCTAGTAAGTATAGAAACGAGCTAGCTTCTAGGCTAGCTACCATTCCACCGAAAAGTATAGATGAGCATTGGTTGCAATTGCATGAAGCCGTGAAAATGGCGGGTACAGTCAGTTGTGGGTCCGCGAAACGTCCAGCTTATAAGCACTGGGTTTCTGCAGGTTCCTTACAACTCATTGAAGCCCGTCGGTCTACTCCAAGTGACCGTGAGTTTGACCATAAACGAGGGATGTTATGTAAGGAAATTGGGCAAAGCTTGCGTAAGGACCGAGAAGCCTGGTGGTCGAAGCGTGCTAATGAGCTGGAAGCAGCAGCTGCATTTGGTAACTAACGGAAGCCCTTTCAACTCATCCGAGCTACTGGCAGCAAGAAATCTGGTGTGAGCGAAACAATCTACGAGGATGACGAGATGCCAATCACCAACACCCATCGTCGTCCTGGACGATGGGCAGAATTTTTCGAAGGGCAGTTCAACTGGCCTGCTGCTCCGGCAAAATCGGTCAGACTGTCCTGCCCTCCATGGCCGGTGACGACTGATCCACCAAACGAGGAGGAAGTCCGCAAGGAACTCCAACTCTTGAAGCGTTACAAATCACCTGGCCCAGATGACTTACCTCCAGCTCTTTTTAAAGATGGTGGTGACTTTTTGACTAAGGAATTGACGACGTTGTTTACAAAGGTTTGGGAACTAGAGAGTGTACCAACGTCATGGAATGAGTTGATAGTTGTCCCTATCTTTAAAAAGGGTTCACGTCGTTCCTGCAACAACTATCGGGGGATAAGTCTACTTCCGATTGCGTCCAAGCTATTGGCTTCCATCATACTTCGTAGGTTGTTCAAAACCCGAGAAAGATTGACTCGCGAGGAGCAGGCTGGGTTTCGTTCTGGTTGAGGATGTGTTGATCATATCTTCACCCTCCGCCAAATGTTAGAACATCGCCATACTTTTCAAAGGCCAACAATCGTAGTGTTTCTTGACATCAGGGCTGCCTTCGATTCGTTGGACAGGACTGTTCTCTGGGATTGTCTATTGAAGAAGCATGTGCCTGAGTTTATTAACATCCTAAAAGCCCTATATAAAAACACCTCAGGCAGAGTGAGAGCATACAACCACCTCTCTCCATTGTTCCATTCGAGTAGTGGGGTTAGGCAGGGTTGCCCAATCTCACCATTCCTCTTCAACTTTGCCATCGATGACATTCTGGAAACAGCTCTAATGAATGTAAGTAATGGTGGTGTGGATCTGTTGCCTGGGAAAAGACTCCTCGACCGTGAGTACGAGGATGATATTGTCTTACTGTGCGATAATGCCCAAGGCATGCAATCCACACCTAATCAGTTGGCAACCAGAGTCCTAAAGTATGGTATGTGCTTTGCACCTTCGAAGTGCAAAGTACTTCTACAAGACTGGCAGGGTTCTAATCCTGTACTCACCCTGGATGGTGAACAGATGGAAGTAGTCGAGAAGTTCGTGTATCTAGGTAGCTGCATAAGTGCTCGTGGTGGCGTGTAGTGAAAGTCAGAGCGTTTTATGCCAATCTGAGCCACCTTTGGCACCTTCGTGATGTCAGTCTGGCTGTATAAGGCCGGTGAGAGCAGTTCTGCTCTATGCTTGTGAAACCTGACATCTCCGAGTTCAGGACGTTAGACGACTCTCTGTGTTCGATCATCGCTGTCTCCGAAGGATTGCTGACATTCAGTGGCAACACCATGTCAGTAATCCAGAGGTTCGGCATCGTCTGTTCGGGCACAGGGACGGTAATGCAATCGGTGTCACCATCTTGAAACACCGACTTCGGTGGCTTGGATATGTTCTACGAATGTCGTCCCAGAGAATTACACGTCGTGCATTATTTGCCGACTCTGGGACTGGTTGGAAGAAGCGGAGAGGTGGTCAGTGAATGACATGGTGTCGTGGTATGAAAGAAAGCAGCAAAGGACTGGCTTCTGTTGGTCCTTCACGACTCTCTGGTTGGGGTCTGAGAGATGGTGCTACACAGTGGCTAGAGACGTTATCAGATATGGCTCAGAATAGAAGCCAGTGGCGATCCTGCTGTAACCTTCTTTTACTTTCTTCGTAAAAAAATGGTTGTATCTTCCTTAACTGAAAGATTTCTTCTGATTGAACCTTTTCGTTTCCTCCATTATTATTATTACACTACCTTACACTAATCTGTACGTTATTATTTTTTTACGCTCCTCACCCTTTTTTTTCTTTCTTCTCCTCAAATTCTCATTGTTTTGTGTGGCGCATATATAGTTAGTTCCCTCTTGTACCAATATTTATATGTTCAAATAAATATGAATAAAATAAATTGTTTAAAAATATTTTGACACTGATTTTCTTTCCCGTTTCCGTACTCATATGGCATAACACATTGATTATCGCTCGCAAATGCACTACAGCACACATATACTTCTCATTCTCAATTATCAACCATCATGATAATAGAACTCTAAAATATTTGATGGAGATGTTTACAGAACACATTGATATCCTCATTAAGTGATCACTTTGGATACAAATTTTGGATTTTATCGATCATATCGGTAATCAGAGAGGAATTGTTGGATATTATAATAATTTAATAATTGAATTCATGAGGCGATTGAAGCTAGATCACCATGGAAAACCTAGAAGCACTGGACGACCGTTTCGTCCTAGCATGGGACTCTCCTAAAGTGCGCATCCACGATCCCGCCCCATGGGATTTGAACCTAGGAATTAGTAAGAGGACAAGTAACAGGGTAAAAACAAGGCTTGAGAAAAATGAATAGATTGGTATGTTGAAAAGCTAGAATGACCTATTTGAGCTTGACGTAGTACCAGCCCCCAAACGGGTCACATAGATTCTTCATTCAACTCTTAGTTCACCTCTGTATTCGCTCTCTCAGATACACTTGCATTCCTATTTCTGCCAGAATTCGCTTAGAGTGTTTGTAACTTAGTGATCTGTACTTTTCAATAATAAACTTTTATCGGTGCTTTGCGTTGTCTTCTGGAAGTTATATATCGTTGGGTGTTATCTAATAACAGTCATCAAGACGAGTGGCACATGATGCCATGAAATTATGGCGAAGATAATCCACTACGATATATATATCAAATTGTAGGTTAATGAATACCTTTTCTGTTAATTATAATGCAATTAGTTATGATTTAAAACTTGACTAGATTATTAAAATGTTATGAAAAATAAATTTGATGTTAGACTATCCTTATATTGTATAATAGAAGGGGAAAACCTATCTACATTACCAGTGAGATGTAGATGTTATAGCGACTCACGTGCAAATGAGTTTAGTCTCATCTAACGCAGTTAAGCCCTTTTGCTAACTCATTTAGCGGACAAAGACATCCGCACTATAACAATTTATTTTACCCTTATTATTTTGTGCTTGTATGAAATACGTATGCTTGAATATTGCTTATGGCCTATGCATTTATTCACTCTGCTAGTCTTACTACTAACTGATTATTTGATTCGATCACTCATCCATTTCACATGGTATATATATGTCCATGTTATTCATATTCAACACGCTCACTCATTCACTCACACACTCTCGTCTCGCTCTTGCTATGGCTCCTGCTCTCTTGCTTGCCTTTCGGCACAACTCTTCTATGCTTGTTTAACGCATCTGTACATTTGGATATATGTTTGTGGTCTCGCAATAAACGTAATCAACACTTCGTATTTGCCTTCTGATTAATATACCGTTGAGACGTTATATAGAACGGTTATCAAGACGAACTGTATATGAAGTTTAAGGAATATATCGAATACCGACCACCACAATGTCGAAGAAGTTTCGGGAACAAGGACATATAAGGAAGTGCTTCTCAATATACTATACACGGGATCTACAGTTCAATACATTTCATACTTTCATATTGAATTCATTAAAGCTTTATTTGTTCAACTCATTATATTTTTTTCACAATAATTATTTTAAAAAATGTAGTTTTCAATTTGATGCTGTCTTATACATACACTTTATCGTTCATTGTCAACACATGGGAAACTCTATTTGTTTCGTTTTCACCACACGTTTGAATATTTGTAAGGTAATGTATGTAGTTTAAAAAACTATGTATGTCAGTCTCGTCATGTTTATTTAGGCTAAACTCAATTTCATTAGGTTGTTGCCAGATTCTCTCGATTTCACAAGGTGTGCTTATCATGAGATTTCACTATAGACAGTGTGAAATGAGTCATAACCACAAACAAGTTAAACGGAACGATAAAAATTTCGTATACGACTAATCTAAACATTTCACTTTGCTTATTTTGTAACAGAAAAAGGTAAATTATCACTTTTAATATTATCAGCTTAATCAGTTTAAGACTGCAATTGATCATCTTCAATCACATTTCATACTTATCTCCGAGTCAGTTTATGCATGAAAATTCTCACCATAAATTATTGTAAATTTGTCAAATGCGATTCATTTAAATGATCATCGATGAAACCTTTCTCATGATAACCAGATTTGCTTATTGTTTTTGTTGACAGAGAGGACTAGAACCCAGGGCCTTCGGGTTCGTGCACGAATATCCAACCTCTAGACCATTAAACCGGATTTACCTTTCACAATACATTTTAAGGGCGGCCTGCTTGAGCATCTGGGCTACCTGTTCCTGCCATCTAGATATTTCAACAAGTTATCTATTGTTGTTTGTTTTAATATATCATTATGTTTATTAATCGCATAACCTATTCTGCTGCGTTTCTGAAAAGTGTACAACCTTTCGTTGTCAAAGTTACAGAAAACTCAATAAGAGACAATATGGTTGCTGGCAATGTACAACGAAAAGAATGTACATTATTCAGTTGTTCATTCACTGAAGTGCTAACATCTAACTGGCGATTCCTCAATATTTATCGCCAGGACCGACCAAGAAGAAAGAAACGGAAACTTGTTGAAATACTTTGCGCTGAGAATTCTATATTGTACCAAAATTATAATATTGAATAAAGCTAATAATAATAATAAAACAAGTGGTAAGTTTTACCCAATCAATCATTCACTCTCTCCATATATTATTATCGTAAATCAAAATCAACTAACATCGATGTTCAACAAATGCAAACTAACAGTAATAATCAAGTTTAACCGAAATTATTCATCAAGAATAATTTATTCCTAAAAGAATTACGATTGAATTCGACCGCGGTTGATTATGATCACCACCATAAGAAGGTTGCGTACCAGATATCAGAAGGCGGTTTGGAGGTTGTAGCGAGATATATTTGTTGGCAATATCGTGGTATCGAAAGAATACCGAGATCGTGCGAAAGGAGTACAAGAGGAATCACTGAGCAAACGTAAGTTCGTGCAAGGTCATAATCAACGGAAGGAAGAATGTCTTTATTACAGTTAAACAATCACTGGTACAATTGGTTATAATAATAATTGTTTTCATTAAACCAATTGCGTTCTCTTGATAAAAGTAGGTCACTACAACGGAATCAATTATCTGACGTTAGTTTGAATACGACGCAGTAGTGTTATTATATTTCAAAATTTAAATTTAGGTACTAAAAACTTATTATTTTTGGAAACACTTTTAAATAGACTTTCATTGCTGGTTTCTAAATTCAATGTACACTTATTTGTGTGTTACCTTAGGAAAATATGGCAAGAGAAAGACCAAAGAACACATTACGCCGGGAATCGGAAACAGACATGAGACAAATGAACAAGAATTGGATGGGACTAGAAAAGAAGGCGGAGGACAGAGTGGGTCGGAGAATGCTGGTCGGCGGCCTATGCTCCATTGGGAGTAACAGGAGTAAGTAAGTAAGTAAGTTAGGAAAATATATGCAAGAATATTAATTTGATCATTTCTTAAAATTAACAATTCCAACATATTCGGAACAAAGGCATTGAGTGATTCAGATGAAATCATGAATTAATTGAAGCTAGACAACCATGGAAAACCTGGAAGCACTGGACGGCCGTCCACAAAGCCCTTGTGATTTAGATGAGACTATAATTTATGGATGATCTTTGAGCAACACCAAAGTGACCTTGAAAACGTCCTACTATCTAGGACTAAATGAGGGTTATAAGACAATGTTAAGAATAAGGATTATCATTACCAGTTGATGGTTAAGGTTCGGAATTATATTTCATCATGAACTGACATCCGTTAAAATGCCAAAATGTTATTTAGACAAATAAGTGAATGAATCTTGCGCTAAAATTCAAAACCTGTTATCCTGATTGGCATGTCTATAAATCATAGTCTCTCTATAGTTTTTAACAACCTTTATAAGGTAATTCTGTATAATATCAGAAACGATGAGTGTGTTTGTGGTGTATGTTACTGATGTCGACAGATGTAAGTAGTATGTGTCATCAATCGAAAGTGAAATACCTGGAGGCAGTACGTTAAGAAGATCAAAGAAAAGAGAATTAGAACAGAGAATGCTTGGTGTGGAAACGAAATAACAATGAAGTTTGAGATGATTGACTGCTATTTTATAAATGAACTACCTACTGTATGGTTCTCAGATTTTACTAAGATGTTCTGTAATTTTATGTTCACGTACATTCGATTGTATCCATTTGTGTTCTCGTTCAATACAGTGTCGTCTATAAAAGAATCCATTAGAAAAAGGATTATTCTATCCATTGTCTAGTACAAGGAAATAATAATATAAGTTTTCTTTATTATCAAGCTTGAAAGTATCAAATGTATGAAAGTGTATTTTGTAAAACATCTTCACATGATGCATATTGTGATAAATTTATAAAATAATGTGACTCGGTAATTAAGTTCATCTTGTGTTCTTGAAACTGTTGTTAGTCAGTGCACTGATCTGCATTGTTTATACAGTTTCAACTGTTCAGCTAAAGTCACTTGATGTTGTTCTACTTGTATCTTCCCATTGTTACTAAGATCTGCAAACGCGATGGCGTTTGAAGTGAACTGTACTGGGTTCGAGTCCCAGAGTGAGCATCAACAGTTGGATGCAAGTATATCCAGTTGACGAGTCTCATATAGGACGAAACATGTGTCCTGGATTCCACTGCTAGCCACAACACATCTTTGCTTGATCAGCTAAACTGTTAAAAAAAACTGTGCTGTTATATAATTTCATGCTCTGTGGTAGTGATCAATCAGAGATATCTGTTAAGGTGAAAATATTGATTTCAAAGACAATTAACAGTGTTAGTCATTGCTTGATTAGCCCATTGACGAAACATGATTCCATGAGAGACTCGTAATTTACCTGCCAAGTGTCAGTTATTTGGCTATCAATTAACCGATGTCATTGTGTATATTTGTTAGCCCGAGATGAAGTGTACATTTAACAACATTATTCTCACATTATTTATGAATGAATAATGCAACTGATTTACTTATGAAGTTAGTTCATGTGCATAAAAGAAGCACAAACACATTTTATGGAATGATTTCCACAAGTACCAGATGATTTTACTGACTATATTTCTGATTAACAATGAGAGTGTAGCGTGGTGTCGAGTTGAGGTTAACTATGAACACCGATACCAAGAAACACGTGCCAAGTAAATCAGAAGGCGAAGGTTGAACGTAACCAAATAAATCCATAAAATCTCCGAGAAGCCAAATATCAGAAGACAGTTAATGGACCAAGTCGAGATATATTTGCTGGCGATCTCATGGTATCGAAAGGATACCGAGATCGTGCCAGGATACAAGCTTGGTTACAGAACGTAACCGAATCCGCGCGAAGTCACAATCAAAGTGTAAGAATAAGAATGGAAGCACAATATAGCTGTCATAAGCACACTCAAACAAAAGCACATTAAAACAAGCACCGGTACAGTTGGTTATAATAATAATTGTTTTTATTAAACCAGTCGTGTTCTCGTGATAAATGTGAGTCACTACAAGAAAACACTGTAAACATGATGTAGAGCTTCTCATTAATCTTCATTAGAATATCTAATATTTCAAATTGAACAGAGAACACCCCACTCTTATTAATCTGGACATATTTACGCAAACAACAAAATGATTTGCACATTTCAAATTCGCATCACATGTTGGAACGTAAACACGGAGCTATATGTAACACAATTATGTGCCTTTTGCAAATTGTGACAAAATAGATAAACAGTTCAAGACATAACAAACACTCTCTGTAATGCGCATTAATAAAGAGTTTATTGTCTATAAAATTCAGTCCTTGAATTCACTAACTTCTTGTATGAGCCATGTTGGTAGATGCAAACTACTTGATTGTGTGCCCACGCGACTATCGTAACTAATGGTTGAAGACTCTGGGTGACATGACTGAGAATCGATCACAATGGCTTAGGTTCATACACTCTCTGTCTTCTCTTAAACTATGAGATTAAAATTGCTTTATACCTTTCTTTATGCGAACTAATTCTTCCTTCCTATACTATATCCTTATACACAATCTATCTTTTATAGATTAGTACCATTGAATTAGCTACTTCTATGATTCCGTTGTTCATCTTGCTGTGCTAATAAGGTGTGACAACTTGGACCGATGCTTGGTCCTACATTGTAGCTGACTAATTGACTGACTATAAGATTCTACGACATAGCATTTCAGTTGAATTATTTTCATATAAATTTAAAAATAACATAATTTGTTCTATGAATGTAACAATTTTTCTTCATACCCTTTAACATACCAACATCGTCTAACAGGAATGGTAACCTTGAATATTGAACTGAAAAAAAAATAAAACAACACCCAAATAGTCTGTCTATAATTGAGATAATTATCAACACTAATTTCAATTATTATCTTATTTACAGTCTATGTCTCAAACAGCTATACAGATTGATAAAAATAATCGAACATGAAGTCTGGTTAGTCCAATATTATCAGTATTATACATATATATATTAACGGTTGAATTCATGAGGCTAGATCACCATGGGAAACCTGGAAGCACCAAACTGCCGTTTCACCCTAATATGGGACTAATCAGCAGTGCTCATCCACGGGCCCTCCTCGCGAGATTCGAACTCAGGACATATGCACAATGCTGAGGAGTCCCTTACTAGGATGAGACGGCCGTTCAGTGCTTCCAGGTTTTCCATAGTGGTCTAGCTTCAATTGATTCATGAATTCAACCATTAATATATATAAACTCATTAACTAGTTTTCTCCAACTCTATTACAATGAAGATAGGTATATAATGGCACTGTATTCCTTTTTGTTACATTTTTTTTTAAATGAACCATATGTTCAATAGTTTTCATAAGCTCACCAACACAATGTTAAATGATTGGGGATTGTATTGATTGTATAACTTGTTATTAATGAAAATAAGTCAGTCAGCTGCAACGTAGGACCAGGCACATATGCATCGGTCCAAGTTGCCATACCGCATTAACATAACAGGATGAACACCGCATTCATAGGAGTAGTTAATTCAGTGGTGGTAATATATAAAAGAAAGATTGCATATAAGGACATAATGCAGGAAGAAAGATTTGGTACGTAGAAAGATATGAAGCCATTTTAATCTCATAGTTTAAGGGAAGACAGAGAGTGTATAGACCTAAGCCATTGTGATCGATTCTCAGTCATGTCACCCAGAGTCTCCAACCATTGGTTACGATAGTCACATGGGCACCCAATGAATTAGTCTGCAGTACGACTTGGGTTTGTTGCTTTTAGTCTTGCTGCTCTTCAACCGACCTGTCTGGCATGGCAGGACCTTGAGGAACGATTGTTCCAACCAGTATAGCTCGATTGGCTAATCACGATAGGCAAGCCCAACCACCACGTCAAGGTAGCAACAACGGTCTGGAATGAAAATAAGTAGATATTAAGTATAGAAATCAATTAAGAGTATTTAGACTAGAACAGTGGTGAGACTATAAAATATGGACGACTTTTGAGCGATGGTACAGTGATCTTGAAAGTGTCCACTTAATTACTAGGACTAAATGAGGGTTATAGCCCCCCAAAGCCCTGGTACGGCCGAGGGTAGAGAGAGTCAGTTCTCCCTATTCAAATGCTTCCACATAGCCACGCGTATACAGCCATTACCAGGGCAGTACTACTTAATGCTTTCTCTCAGCATTACTGTTGTTTATGAAATTGAAAGGACGAAAAGCGAATATCGGGCACTTTAACCGGGTTGGCGAATATGGAGCATTCATTTACGGGCGTTGAAAAACGCTGATTCCAAACCAATGGTTCACATGGGCTCCAGGATCCTGAAGGAACAAATGGTGTATGAAACAATTATTGGTCACCGACTACCATGAGACTGTATCTCCTGTTGTTGCTCAGACCTTTAGGTGGCTCCCTAAGAAAACTACATGGTTTGGTTTGGGCACCCGTACAGTATCACAGCCCTCACACAAATCAAGTGACTTGTATGGCGCATATATATTAGATGCCGCTTTGTACCAATATTTATGTGTTCAAATCAATAAAAATAAATAATGAGGGTCATAAACCAGTGTGAAGAATAAGGATTATGTTTTACAATTAATGGTTAAAGTTTGGAATTAGATTTAGAGTTTTCATCACGAACTGACATCGGATATACTGCCAAAACTATCTAGCTAAATGAATGAATGAATTTCGCGCCAAAATCCAAGACCTGTTATCCTACATCTGACTGGTTCGTCCATAAATTATAGTCTCGCTGAATAACTTTTAAATTCATAGAGTTATAAATACTGTTAACAAGAATCTTTTATCAGAAGGGGTTTTGTGGAGATTTTAGAAATTTCAATAGTTGAAATCATGAGTCAATTGAAGCTAGACCACCATGAAAAACCTGAGAGCACTGGACAGCTGTTTCGTCCTATTGTGGGACTCCTCAACAGTGTTCACTCACGATCCCGCCCCCCACGAGACTCCAGCCCAGGACCTGTCAGTCTCGCGCGCGAGCGCTCAACCACTAGACCACTGAGCTGGCATCTAATGGTGTTAATGTCTAACTTCAACCAACTGACGAAGTTGCACCACCGTCCACCATCGTCTTCAGTGAGCTGTAATCTCACAACAGACCTGGTTGATCTCCACTGGTAACGACTTCTCACTAGAACTCCAAGAAATGCCTCATGAAGTCAGTCACTATTGAAAGGATGATTATTATTAGAAAGTTTTCCATTATAATTTCTAAAATGTCCACAAAACTCCTTCTAATAATAACCATCTGCTCACTAGTGACTGACATCATGAGGCATTTCCTGGAGTTCTAGTGAGAAGCCGTTACCAGTGGAGTTCAACCAGGTCTGTTGTGAGACAACAGCTCACTAAAGGCGATGGTGGACGGTGACACAATTACGTAAATTGTTTGAAGTTAAAATCTTTTAGACAAGTGTAAATATTCTGTATAGTAATCTTCAAGATACAAAAATCTAACAAAATAACGTGAATGTATTCATCATCTTTTTGTTTTTCTGGAAACGCAAACTCACATATTTATTTGAAAAGAACATGAACGAAATGAAGTCAAAACACTATTCAATAATAACAACCTGTAGGATTTCAAATGATGTTTAACAACCTTATAAAAATGAGACTGATTGGAAGTTCTTCAAAAAAACAGTTATCAATATAGAGTATCAGTCATCAATCTATATCAAGACAGGCTATTATGTAGACGCAATATATATCCCAATCATTTCAGTTGATGAAAATTCATCATGATTAACTTCTTTGAAAGTTTTGTTTAGTAGTCTATATTTCACCTCAATATTGCTTATTTATTCTTGCCATCATTCGCAAAGAACTCTTCAAAGACATCTATCAGTTAATCTATGGAACTTATGGATGTATTCTTTTTTCGTGTGTAATATTTCACAGACAAAAAGTAGTTAAACTAGGATTGAGGTGTATTAAATTAGTTTCCATTAGTTGAAGGATGGACATCTGATTTGCACCACAAGTGATGAAAATTGGGAGAAGTACGGTCTAGTCACTATGCATACATCGTCACTCTTCGTAGAACAACTGAGTAAGCAATGTTGAGGTGAGATGTAGAGTACTACGCATATTTGTTGATGAGGTTGTAAATCTTTATCGAATGAAGCGATCGGAGCACATGTTACGTATCCCCAAATGACATCTATTTCTGAGAATGATGCTTATATTATATTCGAACGAAGAATAAATGAATGGTAATTATTCGTGAACTATTATTACATATATACTTATTGGATAATTATTAAGTAACTAGATTATATATATTCGTATTCGTTTTATCATAAGCTTTCATTTAATCTACTAGTTACTATTATACGATTTACCATTCTTGCTTTATTCCCAGTCTGTTAGTTACAGTTTGTTATACTTATGGCCACCTTTGGCTTGATCTTGTATAATTGTTATTTATCATTTTATGATGTGATGCGGTGTGGTTCACTTGTATATAAATCACGTATTATTTATTTATTTATTTGAACACATAAATGTTGGTACAAGAGAGCGCCAATATATATGCGCCACACAAAACAATGAGAATTCGAAGAGAAATAGAAAAAAAGAAAAAAAACTAAGGAGCGCAAAAGAAAAAGAGAACAATGACGAAGAGATTGGAGTAGGGTAGTGTGGTAGTTACGAGGGAACGGAAAGGTACAATCGGAAGAAATCTTCCAGGTAAGGGAGACACAACCACTTTTTATGAAGAAAGTAAAAGAAGGTTACAGCAGGATCGCCACTGGCTTCTATTCTGAGCCATATCTGATAACGTCCCTAGCCACTGTGTTGCACCATCTCTCGGACCCCAACCAGGGAGTCGTGAAGGACCAACAGAAGCCAGTCCTTTGCAGCTTTCTTTCATACCACGACACCATGTCATGCACTGACCACCTCTCCGCTTCTTCCAACCAGTCCCAGAGTCGGCAAATAATGCACGACGTGGAATTCTCTGGGACGACATTCGTAGAACATGTCCAAGCCACCGAAGTCGGTGTTTCAAGATGGTGACACCAATTGAGTTATCATCTCTGTGCCCGAACACACGATGCCGAACCTCTGCATTACTGACATGGTGTTGCCACTGAATGTCAGCAATCCTTCGGAGACAGCGATGATCGAGCACAGAGAGTCGTCTAACGTCCTCAACTCGGAGAGACCAGGTTTCACAAGCATAGAGCAAAACTGCTCTCACCGACGCGTTGTAGATCCGACCTTTTACAGCCAGACTAACATCACGAAGGCGCCAAAGGTGGCCCAGATTGGCATAAGCCGCTCTGACTTTCACTATTCGTGCATTGATCTCATCACTCACACCCCCACCAGCACTTATGCAGCTACCCAGATACACGAACTTCTCAACTACGTCTATCTGCTCACCATCCAGGGTGAGTACAGGATTGGAATCCTGCCAGTCTTGTAGAAGTACTTTGCACTTCGAAGGTGCAAAGCACATACCATACCTACGGACACTGATTGCCAACTGATTAAGTGCGGATTGCATGCCTTGGGCATTATCGCACAGTAAGACAATATCGTCCGCATACTCAAGGTCGAGAAGTCTTTCTCCAGGCAACAGATCCACACCACCATTACTTACATTCATCAGAGCTGTTTCCAGAATGTCATCGATGGCAAAGTTGAAGAGGAATGGTGAGATTGGGCAACCCTGCCTAACCCCACTGCTCGAATGGAACAATGGAGAGAGGTGGTTGTATGCCCTCACTCTGCCTGAGGTGTTTGTATATAGGGCTTTTAGGATGTTAATAAACTTCTCAGGCACACCCTTCTTCAATAGACAATCCCAGAGAACAGTCCTATCCAACGAATCGAAGGCAGCCCTGATGTCTAGAAACAATAAATCACGTATGTCAGACATACGTGATTTATTTCAGACATTTCATACATAAATCACGTATGTCTGAAATATACGATTTATATAATGGAGGCTGATAATTGTGTTCTGGACAGAACGAGCTGGGCTAATCTAGAAGATACTGTTTCGAGAACCAATAAGGACTCAGAGTTGACTCTAAGTTTCTCGCGCTGGTTAACGTATCATTGGCTTAGCGCAAGGACAAAGCCATATAGCTTGGGGTTCTGATTAGTGATTTTCCTACTTAATAATTGACAGGGTCATATGTCATAACAGTCTGTGTTAGGATAAAGCTAGGGGTTGTCAAAACAAACATGACATCAGCTATGTTGTTACTGCCTGTTGGTCTAAGCCATGTTAACATATGACGACTACATGTTTAAAGTTCTAGTAATAACTGCAGTTAGTGCCTAGAGACGATGAATAACAAGGGTTAGAATCGTTCAGAATGATAATTATGCATTTACTGTTCATCTTCTTCTCGACGTTACACTCCAGTATTCTTTCATAAGTATCTTTCCATTATCTTCTCGAACCCTATTCTCAATGATTAGTCTTTTTTTATTATCATTGTTACTTCATTACTTTGATGTGTTTTGCCACACATCCTCCCAGTTTCATCTCATTGAGCTAATGTGATATGGTGACTTAAGCCAATGAATAGCTGCATCAGTCTCTTTGCTGATGATGACTAACTGACACACGCTACCATTTCCTAAACTAATATCGTAAGACATATATATACTCAGTTTGAATATCAGTATGGGTGTTGTGGATATTGTTAACTTTTTGATTAAGATCATGAATCAATTGGTGTTAGACCACCGTTGGAAACCTGGAAGCACTGGACGGCCGTTCCTTCCTAGTATGGGACTCCTCAGCAGTGCGCATCCACGATCCCGCTTTACCGCGAGATTCGAAACCATGACCTATCGGTCTACCTCAGTACAATGGAAGTTGGTCAAGTTGGTTGATGTTAGACACTAACACCATTGGATGCCGGCTCAGTGGGTTCGAATCTCGCAGTGGAGCGGGATCGTGGATGCGCAGTGCTGAGGAGTCTCATACTGGGACGAAACGGCCGTCCAGTGCTTCCAGGTTTCCAACGGTGGTCTAACATCAATTGATTCATGATCTTAATCAGTTTGAATAATTGAACACATCCTACTAGACAATGAACTGTCTCAATTTTAAAAGGATTTACTACGATCTGAATAAAAGCAATAAAATAACTTTAAAACAATTAGCCCCTTTGGTAAATTTAGAAAACGGAATGAAAAGACAGTTGTTATCAGAAATATGTAATGACATATAAGCTCAATACATTTTGAACAATCTGATCACATGTATATTTGTTAAAATCATTTATAGATGAAAAATAGAAGGTGAACTAGACAAACAAAAGGTAACAGAAAACATAGATTAGGAGGAGAGTAAAGTGGAACTGATCACATTGGATGATAAAACGAGATTATTAGAATACATAAAGGGGTCTTCAGCTTTCTCATAGCCACAGCCTTAATAAACCTTGGTATATGCGATTGAATTCTTTTATATAACATTATAAAAGCTGACTTGATATCATCCCTATAACTTATATTAACCCAAGATTTTATAATGAAGATATTTGTCTATCTTGTGACTATTGAATTGTAATAAAAACAAGAGTATGTACGCAAGAATAAATTACGAAACAGGATTATTTGTCCGTCAGCCAGTCAGTTAGTTAGCAACAACATAGAACTTTGTACGTACGTACATCAGTTGGAGTTGCCATACCGCATTAGCACAGAGATGGAGTTGTCGATTCAAATCCCATAGTGAAAGTAAGCAGTAATCGGAAAGATTAGGGTTTGAAGATGTTATTTAAAGAGTATAGTCTAGTGAAATAAATTTGGAAAGAAAAAAAGAAGGTACATCAAGAATTCAGAAGATTATAATTTGGGAGAACACAAAGATTGGATGCACCTGCGCCATTGCAAACGATTTTGAGCCATGCCATTCAAGGTCTCTAACCATCGGTTGCTATCGTCTCGCGGATCCCAACCAGGTAGTCTACACCTACCAACATGACTCAGTCCGCTTGTCAGTGACTTCATGGACATGTGCCATGTTTTGGTCTGACCGCCCCTAGCTTTCTTCCAATCTACTCCTATACCACTGAACATCGCACGTCGAGGCAGTCGGTCGTTGGGCATACGTAACACGTGTCCAAGCCATCTCAGCTGATGAAGTTTCACTACGTCATCAATTGATTTGCCATCCTTACCTAGTACCCGTTTTCTAACAACTGTGTTACTTACTCGATGGTCACAGGATATACGAGTAATGATTCGAAGACACCTATGATCAAATACTAGTAACCTACGGATATCCTCTACTCTTACCGGCCATGTTTCACTGCCATAAAGTAGGACGGAATGAACTGCTGCACAGTAAACCCATCCTTCGGTTGATAGACGTATATCTCGCCTATTTCATCAATGACGCAAATTGGCAAAAGCTAGTTGAGCCTTCTGTATCCGTGCTGAGATTTCGTCACACACCAGACCATTAGGGCTGATAAGACTCCCTAGATAAGTGAAGCCGGTTGACTCGCTCAACTACTTCACTCCTTATCATTAACTCAGGTATCGATGAAACCCAATCCTGAAGGATTATTTGTAAATATATTGAAAGAAAAAAAAGTGAAATAATGTTCATATTACACAAATTAGATGTTACGCCTACACATATTATTAACTAAACATAATCTAAACAAACTGTTATAAGGAATTGAATTATTTTACATCATAAATCATTCCCATTTAGATTGAGATATAATATTCAATAGAAATAAAATATAAGTCAAGATGACCTTGAACTTTAAATTTCACTCTTGAAGGTTGATTTAAAACAAATATGTGATATAAAAAGATAAACAATCATATGAACTATATTCTATGTAATAAATATAAATAGTGAATTGAAGAATTCACTAAAAGGGGGTTTTATGGATATTATAGTAATTTAATAGTTCAATTCATGAGTTAATTGAAGCTAGATCACTATGGAAAATTTGGAAGCACTGAACAGCAGTTTCGTCCTAGTCCTAATCATTGCCTTCTTGCGGCATTACTTTTGTTTACGAAATTGAAAGGAAGAAAAGCGAATTTCCGGTGCGGTAACCGGAGATGGTGGAAAACCCTGACTCCAAACCAAAGGTGCACATGGGCTCCAGGATCCTGAAGGAACAAATGATGTATGAACTAATTATTGGTCACCAACTACCATGGAACTGCATCTGCTGACGTTGCTACACTGCGTTGTGGATTAGATATGTAGGTCGAAGGCTCAGTGGTATGGTCCCCTAAGAAAACCACCTGTTTCGGTTTGGACACCCGGACAGTACCACAGCCCTCACACAAATCAAGTGACTCATGTGGCGCATATATACTCAGTGCCCCTCTGTACCAATACTCATGTGTTTAAATAATAATAAATAAATAAAACTTTTTCTATAACGATAGGATCAAACATGAAATAGATCAATCTCATATACTAGTGTTCCGTAAAGGTTCTTACTAATTTTTAATCATCTAACATTTCAGTAAACAATATATATATATATATATATGTTATGAGAAAAAATGAAGAAAACTTTCTAGACATCAGGTTATGTTGTCATATAGATCATTGCGGAAAAAATAGCGTTTTTCTCCTGGTTAGCGTTTTGTTAGCGAGTTAGTTTTCTATGGGATAAGGTTGCTAACCCCATGTCCAACACTCCTCCCTTATCCGGGCTTAGGACCGGCAGTATCCCTAGAGGGATTCCTGGTGGCCTATGCTACATTGGGAGTAAAAGGCATAAGTAAGTGGAAAAAAATAAAGTGACCAATCCAACTTAAAATTCATAAACAATATCAATTTCAGATTTTATCGAAAATAATAATTACTATCTTAGCAATAATTCCAACAACAACAACAAAAAAAAGAAAATATAGACAGATGGACACACATTGAACAGACAGATAGATATAAAACAAAACTATCATAATAGACATAGCAACTAAAATGTAAACACATAGACAAATTAAAGTCATACGACTATAGAATGGGATTGTAACATGTGATGTTTAGAATATGAGTAAAATTATATAAAACCATATAGGGGAATACATTAAATTGTTTACGTTAAAACAAAATAAAAAAGTATACACTTATAACTTGTACTAATTCCCATTGTATGTAATGAATTCTAACTCCACCTGTAGCTCTTCTAGTGTGACTGCCGGTCCCAAGCCCGGGTAAAGGAGGAGGATTGGGCATGGGATTAGCAACCTCATCCCGTAGAGAACTAACTAGCTAAAAAACACTAACCATAAAAATAATGAATTCCACTATGATATAGTCTAACATATTAGGTATGTTGTCAATATATGAGCATTGTCTTTTTTATCCATCAACTGATGGATTTCAGAAATTATGGCCTATATTTGACATTACTTCACTTCACTTTATGGAATAATATCTCTGTTTAGTTTCTTACTGTTAAACGATTATATATA